>JAWNLA010000094.1:390000-502500 GCA_035041605.1 Drosophila atroscutellata | reverse complement strand
TGGGACCACTTTATAAAATTGCTCCCAGAGAAACAATTCATTTTTAATGGAGGTATTGTATAACTAAATGGTAAATAATAGTTAGCTTAATTTGTCCAGATATATACTCTGCAAACAAGAATATCGCAACCATAAGACTAAAGAGACGCTTGCCTTTAGAACTCATCAACATAAGCAGGCAATCCAAACAGATATAAAATTCTATATAAAATAAGTCATGAAATAAAGAAATGAGAATCATTTGTCCATATGTTATTATCCCAGCTAGTTGGCAATAATTTAGTAAACATTCTATAGCACTATATCTATATGTATCCATCTACTACCATCATCTACGAACTGCTTCCCCATAACTATGTCTATTCTTAATCAAAATAAATGGATGTATCGATATACCCATTTCTGTCGATATTTTTATTCAGGTTTATCGTTTCCGAGATATAGAGATAAAAATCGAATACCGATTGCATTTAAATACACAATTTTAAGGATGTATCGTTATCATTTACTATATTACATATATCATGAATATATCATGACAAAATATTGATAATCTGTAAGCGCTTTTTCAGAGTGTTCGCTTGTTCATCTAAGATGTCTGCTGGTAGTTAAAGACTTGGTCTCTTTTTTTCCTGACTAGCGCTTTCTAAATTGTTTATTTTTTATTACCTGATTTTCTACTTTGAATTACACATTTTTGTACCTTGCGCTATTCGTAGATTTAAAGAATGATGACGACAGTCTTTGCCTAAGCCCCTGGGCCAACTTCAAGCCAGGCAAAGTCGTAAAGAGAGTTTTTTCTTCTCTTGGAAGGTTTTGCCACGTGGCAAGGCGACAGCTGCCCCAGCTGCCCCAGCTGCTACAGCTACTGCCCGTGCTGCTGGACTACAGATAAGACGCAGCGCCTAAGTGAATATATTTTCTTAATTTCTTGCGGTTGCAGCAGTTTTTCTGCACCGTTTGCCGTTTCCACTTGTCAGCTACACAGAAACTTTTGCATAAAAATACGCATTTTTCAAGCGAGGCGAGGGGAAGTGATAAATATATATATATATATATATTTATATATACCTAGTATATTTATATATGAGTGGGGACAGCGTAAGTTTTTAAATTAAGTTCATTTATTTTATTTAATTTTTATGGCGCCAACAACTTATGCTCTCGACTTTAGCTGCTGCAGTAAAACCACGATGCGAAAATAAATGTATAAATTTGTATATGCTATTTGAGATCGTGCGATTTATATATATAGTACATATACTTTTCATGGCAATGACATAAGACAGAAAAACAGAGAGAGAGAGAGAGAGAGAGAGAGAGAGAGAGAGAAGGGGAAGTGCGGTTTAACTCATGCCGCATAAAATTTAATGACATTCAAATTAAATTATAATTTTCAAAGTTTGCAGCGCAGAGTGTTGAGCGTTGAGTGTGGTGTTTGGGGTTTTGGGGTTTCAGGGGTTGAGGTTTGGTAACCATAATGATACGATGATAATGATAATGATGATGATGATGATGACAATGATGACAAGGACGCTGGCGCACAGGTGAAATGTGTACGGGGAGCTGTCGGGACGGATGGCAGTTAGTCGGTTAGTCCGTTAGTCAGTCAGTCAGCTTGACTGTGCAAAGGTCAACTTTAGTATAAGGGTTGGGCTACACAGCGTTGACCCTATTTCCACCTTTCCGGCCATTCCCCCCCTTTCCCCGACTCCATCATCCGTATATTTGTTTGTTTTGTTTGCGTTCGCTTTCAGCATTTTTGCGAATTTCGCCTGCTTAAAAGATACACAGCACACAGTCGAAAACGAACTCTGAAAGTCAAAGGGTAAACGAGACAACGAAAACAATTGGGTTACGGAGGTGGGAGTGTTGGCGGAGTGGGGAGGGGCTGTTGTTTGTGTTTTCGTTTAGTGAAACTCACGTTGCGCGCCTATTTTGCCAGCAGGTGTATATAGTGTATATGGTGTATAAGGTGTATACAAGTCCATAGTTTTAATTGATGAGTTGAAGAGGGTTATCACGGGTGGCAAACTTGCTGGCAAACTGGCTGGCAACTGGCGTCACTTTATTGACAAATTGGCTTAGGTGGGGGGAGACAGCTGCCTGTTATGCTGCTGCTGTTGCTGCCGCTGCAATTAGCCAAAAACATGCTTCAACTTTAAAAGTCAAGCATTAAAGTAATTGCAGAGCAATTTGCTGTTTTAGTACATCGAAATCCAGAATACATTTCCATCACATTTCATTTCGTTTTTCATTCTTGTTCCTCGTCTTTTAAGTGAATTGTTGAGTAAGCTGGCTAACAGGTTTATATGCTGCCCTCTTCCTGCCCCTGCTGACCATTTTCTCATCCCAAATGCTGTCATTAGATTGTATCTTTCGACTTGGGGGCAACTGGGGCTGGCAGCCAGCGGTGTCGCCTCTCTTCGAGCAGCGGTTATGCAGTTGACCTTTTGTGTGGCAACGTTGAGCTGCAGCCATTAGCCAAATGTCTGGCGCCAGGCGAACTATAAAATAAATGCTCAGGCGTGGCACAAATCGAAACGAGCAACACGAAACAAATGTTTCTCCTCGTTTTGAGTGCCTCATATAATAAAACAAAAGCACAAAAGATATATATATGTACATATAAAAGAAAATAAACGAATTTTGTATTTGACAATTTAAAGACAAAATATACCCTAACATTTATTTTCTATTGTAGCAACATTACAATCAATAAATACTCGAATCTTTTCTTGGTCATTTTGGAAGCAACTTTCAATGAAACTTTACAATTACCCATTAAGTCTTACATAAATACTTTAGATCTATATCTATATATACATATATCTGTTTTTATATATGTATCTATATCTATATCTATACCTATATCTAAATCTATGTATATGTGTATAAATGATTAAAATATCCAGATATAAAGATATATTGAGCAATATATGGCAAGCGAAAGAATTTACTGGCGCTTCGCTTTTATTGCTCGACACCGCGTGTGGCAGCAGCAGCAGCTGCTGTGGAGGGCAGCTTGGCCACAGCTAGAGCCAGAGCCAGAGCGTGGGGCGTGGGAGATGTGACCCATCATTAAACAAGTGCCGCGTGGCTACGTCCGGCCACAACCACCAACCAGCACCACCGGCGCCGCTGGCGCTCGTTAACGCTGAGACGCTCAATTTAGTGCGAGCCAGGGGAGTGAGGAGTGTGCGGGGAGTAGTCAGCTTTATGGGTGTAGAGCAACGCTTGCTTTCGGCTCATTTGAGCTGGGAGCTGACCTTGATGATATCACCTTTCTACCCGCCTCAGCTCAAGACACATGCGAATCTCGAGTAAGTGTGTGTGTGTGTGTGTGTGTGTTGGTGTTGTGAGCCTGGCTGGCTCGGGTCTCGAGTTACTCATGGGTGTCCTGGGTGCTGCCGGCAGTGGTGCACCTAAAGCCATCGCCGAGGACGCTGCCGCAGTGAAAATCAATAATCAAATAAATGTGAACAAGTCAACTACCAACGAAAACAACAAAGCAGCAGCAGAAGCAGCAGCAGCAGCAGCAGCAGCAGTAACAGCAGCAGCCATGTTTTTTTTTTTGTCGAGAACGAGTTTGTCTACCCAACTTTTCATGAAAAATCAACCGAGTAGGTATACGTTGGGGTTGCGGGGGTGCACGGGTGGGTTTTATCGCGTTGACACGACCTCCGAGCACGTACGTAAGCGACACACGACCCCAAAACGTGAGCAAACTCTCGACTCTCAAATTAACGACTTTTTGTGGGCATTTATTTATTCATTTCATTTCATTTCATTTCGTTTCATTGATTTGCTATTTTTGTTCGCATCCATGTGCATCAAATGCATTTGAATATGCAAGCATTTGAACAAGAAAACAAACATGAAACCATCCCAAATATGGCTTACAAGTCACATTTTAAAGTATTATTTGAATTCAATTTTCCCCAATATTAATTGGACGTTTTTCCATGCATGCTTTCCACGAAAAATCAGTAACAATTTCCGTATTGCTGAATTCTAGTTTATTTTGCTAATTGCCATAAATAATGTAAGGAGAAACTCAATTTTAGATTTGAATTTCTTTTTCATAATACTTTTTGTGCATAAAAGAAAAATGAAAAACAACGGGAAAGTTTGTATTGGAAAACTTTACGTATATTATACACGTAAACGAATTGGTAACGAATGCCAATTTAAAGGAACAATGATACAAAAGCTGAGCATACGCCATGTTGGCCAAGTGGAACAGGTTTTCTCTTGTTTTCTCCTGTTTTTTGTTTTGTTTTGTTTTGTTTTTGGCCTGGCCTCGCCCAGCCGCTTGATTATTAAGTGCTTCCCGCTCGGCTTCTTCAGGCTCTGATTCTGCAAAATGTCAAATGTGAGCACGGCTTTCATATGAAATGACGCAAGAAATGAAAGCGAACGCCTTTGGGTCGCTGCTGTCCAAAGGGCAGCCGCACAATGTCAAAGCATGACCCAAGCCAAGCCGTGACGTCACAGTCAAAAAGAGCCAAATCAGTAGCGTATCAAATCAAATCAAATCCGTAATGTGTGTGTGTGTGTGTGGAAGCTGTGTGTGCGTCCTTTCCAGTCCATTAAAATCAACACAAACACACGCACACACACACACACAATATCAGATGCGCATTTGCCTAGTCGACTAATTACCACGTGAAATATCAATTTCGATATATCAAGCATACGTCACGTGCCCCAGCATGCACCCGTAAACTGATGTCGATTCGAGCTGACTGCTTGTGCATAATGATGCATAATAACATATAATGCACTCTGCGACATCACGCTTCAATAGTTAACTGATAACGATGACGCTGATGATGATGATGATGATGATGATGATAATAATGTTGTTACAATTGAGTATAGAAAGAACGTAAGAGTTTTAATTGGTAATCGGAGCGTTAAGGGACGCACTGAGCAAAAGGGTGCATCCATCCATCCATCCATTCATGAGCAGCTCGCTCGTCTGCTCGCTGATTCGTGTTTATTTGCCTGAGTTATCCAATTGAGTTTACTGCGTAGGGCGGATTATGGAAACATAACAAAAAACGGAGCAAAAAACAAAGGCAACTCGTTGGCATTTAAATGGAAATTTAATTGGCATTTGCTGTAATTATTTATTTGATTTGCAACAATAATTACAATTATGTCTCTATTATTTACATTTATTTTCCGCATGCCAATTAGTCAAATTCCTGTAATTATCTCGCACAAAAATGCAAAAAAATGAAATTAGTTCATTTCCAAACTCGTTTCAAATGCAATTTCCACTTGTATACTTTCAGTTAGTTGAGCTGTTCTTTAATCTCAGCTCAGTTTAGATAGACGACAAAGCAAAAGCCGAAAGTCAAATGCAAAATCGCACATACGCCGCGTATTCCCACAGACGCAAGAGAACTTCAGGTAACTCCTTTTGACTGTGGGAGGGGGGGGCATGCGGCTTAGGGTACTTGCTTTTATTTTACCCTTGGCTACTTTTTATATATAGGTAGATATTTTATTCCCAGCACAACAGCACGACTCGACCGTAGATGTGTATGTGTGTGTGTGTGTGTGTGTGTGTGTGTGTAAGTGATTATCTGCATGTAAAGTAGCGCCCCGGACTCGAATGCCTTACGTAGCACACTGATGAGCATGTTAATAGGGCCAACACACTTTGAGTTAATCAAGTGGCCTCTCAAATGCTTTTTACTCATTATTTTTTAGAACGAGTTTCAAACTAGGCAAAAATACAAAATATTCTCAAGTGCTCCAACTTGCGACATGTCAAAAGGTTTCCCTTTTGGAATGGGTCGCTTTTGAGCTGGCGCATTTAAAAGCAAATTGCACTTCTCACATAAAAGAGCAGAAGATATTTGCTTTTATTTCATTTAGCTTTTCAATAAATGGTAATATAAATAATTCTCTCAAACTGAAGACACATAAAAATGTATAACGTAAACATAATTAAAATTAAATTTGAATCAAACTTTAATAAATATGTTTAATTGCTTTGGTTATTATATTGGCAACTTATATAAAATGCAGTACTTTAGTCCTTTGTTGAGGACAAGTGGGGCACAGCAAATGGAATGTGATTTCAATGGAATTTAATGAGTTTGCAGTGGACAACAAATCGTGGTATTATTGCCAGGCAATGACCTCAGTGCCAACAACAAGCTGGCTAACAATAAAATTTGCCAGAGCAAGGAGGACATTCAGCATATGGGGCAGAAGCATAAAACTAATGTTAAACAGCAGTAATTCTCCATTTCTCGGTCTGCTTTGTTTTGCCCGACAGCTTTTAGTTCTGCTTCGATAAATTCCCGTTGCTGTCGTCGCCTGTCGTCATTGTTTGTCCTTAAGACAAAGATGGTATACGCCACCCCAATACCCCCCCAAGGACATGCAATAAAATTGCGTTTTAATGCAGCGCCAACTGTCGAACTAACGTCTTGTTTTGTTGCTAAAGGATAACCCTCTCTATAGTGGGTACACTCAAGGAGCCTATGTAGAAAAATCCTAGTCAAACTGAGTTGTATTAAAGTATGTGAAAGCTCCTGAAATATTCAATATACACTACATACATAATTCAACTGGTTAGGGTAAACAAGCATGCGGTTAAATTCTGCTGTTTGTTTCTTGCTTCTTGGTTCTTGGCCTGTTCGTTTGTCCTTCGCCATTGTTTAATGACATTTTATTTGCATATTTTTATGTGCTGCTTGTTGGTAAATATGAATTTTATGTGTTACTCGATTTCAGAACACGCCAAGCCTAAGTAAGAATGCAGCAGTCGAATGAGATCGACTGCAATATACCCTGGTAATCTTGTACCCGCTCATAATAATGAGATCAATATCAGAATACATTTTGGACTACAGTTTGGGTGTTTCTTATACGATATTTTAAATTGTGGCACAAGTTCCTATCCGAAATCGATATATATATCGATTATGAATTAACTTAAATAAACCTTATCAGCGCGGACTAGTCGAGAATTAATATTTCCACATTTTATTGACATTCATCCAGAATATATATGCTGTATGGGATCGGTGATGCTACCCTCTGCCTGTCACATACCTTTTTCACAAAACCGTTATTCCCTTTTTACCCATTTTTAATGGATTCAGGGCATAAAAAGGACGAAATCTCCCAACACACTCAAACGCCAGTTTCCTCGGGCTCCGTGCCGCAACGGGCAAGAAAAAGAAAAATAAAAATATAAAAAAAAAAAAAAATTGGCAACATGTAATAATATTCGAGGCAACAAAATCCCCGTTGAGTCGAGCAAGTGCCAAATGTTTTTTGCTCCATTTTTCATGCCAACTGAAAAGAAGCGAGCAAAATGAAAACCGACAAAGAAAAGGAGCAAAGCAAACAAACATAAAAGTGCGAAACAATTCTCAAGTGTTTCACGCTTTAAGCTTTGTGGCTTTGTGTTCTTTATTTTGTGTGATTTGTGCTTTGCTTTTTGAACACAAAATGGAAACCAACAAAGAGATAGACTGAGACTGAGACTGAGAGAAGTAGGGGTACTCGTTGCTGCTGGCATTTACTTATTTGATTTTTTAAAGCCAGAATAAAATCGCATTCAAAGCTCCCACGCTTCTCACAGCTCTCCATTGTAAGTTAATATTTTAGAATTGATTCAATTAAATATCACTCTCAACTCGGTCGAACGACGACGTTTATTCATCTGCAATTGGAATGCATGCGGACATTAGGGGTATATATATACATATGCAAATATATATATATATAGTATATAGATATATAGACACCAACAACGAGACTAAACCAGACCAGACCAGACCAGAGCCCCGGCGGCTTAATTTGTACAAATGAGTTGTCTGCGTCCGCACGCATTTCTATGGCACTGCTTTGTGTCCAACTGCCCAACTGATTGCAGCGATTGTAATAGCTTTTGGCTGTGCAACAAATGGTTATTGTGTGCACATAAACGTTGCATTGTTCCGTCCATTTGTTGCATCGCCGGCTACCGGCTGCCAAGCGGAGTTCTCTCACTGTTGCCAAGCGGAAGTCGACGGCTATCCAATTCCAGAAGTGAATGGCAATAATTCAAGCGCATTTTGTAGTTTTGCTTAACCCTAGATAAATCCACAGAGTCAGGCAAACATTACTTTAACCAGAGACTTCACAAGGCACCCTTCAAAAACCCTTTAGATATACCTCTATTTTCAAAGATATAATTGTTTTTGTTTCATTTTGCCAAAATATTTGTGTTCTACTTTCTGAAAGGAAGCATATTCTCATTCCAAATATCTATCACTAATCATGGAAAACAGATTCCGCTTCCAACTCCATAAATATATATTCCTAATTCACCTCTTAAGTCTGTTAAGAACATTTCAAAGAAAATATAAAGTTTCTTTAGCAGAGGCTTAAGCAGAGGCTTAAGCAAAGAGGAACCGAATTGTATTTGTTAAACATAATCAAAAATTTCTAAAGTTTATTTGGAAAACTAATCTGAAGTTAAGACTAATAATATAATTATATAATACAAATATATATATATATATATATATATATATATGAGGAGCGTAGCCAAAAATGTGTTTAAATAATTAAGCTTTGATATTTTGGCTTGTGGATAAAAGGCAAATGCAATTAAAAAATATTTTTGATATGCATTCATTTTCCATACAGAAATGAAAGAAAAATGAACACAAAATTTATTGGCATGCAGCAAATCCGAAACATAAAAGCAGGCGAAAACTGAAATTCATTTAGGAAAACAGCATTTTTTGTCTGCATCTCCGTGTGTGTTGTGGGGGTGTGCGTGGGTGGTTGTGTGTGTGTGTGTGTGTCTGTGTGTGTGTATAGATTAATCTCAATTTAAAATGCAGTCGCCACACAAAATGGAAAATGGTATCAGCGTAAAACCAAACAAATCCGGCAAGCCAACCGCATGACAAACAGGGTCAGATGTTTGCATCTGATTGTTCCATGGAATATAAATATGCCCCTGATTGCAGCTGAAATCCGAGTGGAACCAAGCATACCACAGCTAGAACTAGTCGTAGAACCTCAAGCGGATTACACACGCAATCGTATGTGGCAACTAATAAGCGTTCAGTAATAAGCGAGATCATCACCACCATCATCATCGTGATCACTGCTACGATATGATATATGTATGTACATATATATGTTAGACATATGTATTAAAACTGTTGTTTTGTTTGTTGCTTTAAGTGTGATAAATCGACAGTTGAATAAAGCGCAACTGTGGGCGCAAATTGAAAAAAAAAATGTATATGTATATACAAAATTTAAAATTAAATTTAAGCTAACTAAATGCGCTGCACACAAGGGGAAATGGGGGCAAAGGTAGCCAAAACAGATGATAATGAACAAGTCGAAGCTAAAGAAGAAGAATAACTAAAAAATTTACTTCAACTGAAATAAAAAGTGTCTTTTCATCAGAATTTTAAATGTGCCAGAGTGTGTGTGCGCGTGTGTATGTGTGTGTGTGTATGGGAGCACAGGTGTGTGCGAGAGCCTACCGAGCGGAAGTTATGGAGGCTACGTGACAAAAAAAATAATATACATACATATGGATATATATATAAATAAATATATATATATATATATATATATATTTAATATACATATATAAATATATATATATATATACATAAATATATATGCATGTATCCTAAATTTCACTTTCGCTGCTGTCTGTTTTTTTTTTTTTTTTGTGGACAGGTAGGCAGGCAAGCACAAGCGGGCAGTCATTGAGGCAGCCAGCGACGACGCCGACGCCACTCGATAAACCACCAATACTTGCAGACTCCCAACTTGAGTGTGTGTGCGTGCCTTACATATACATACATAATGGCAATGTGTATATAAACAGCCAAATTATGAATTTGTAGGACACTTTCACCTGTGTGTGTGCTTGTGTGTTTGTGTGTGTGCTTTTGTGTTTGTGTGTACGTGCGTGCTGCAAATTGCTAAAGACTTTACGGATCAAGGAACTCATCAAAAATCGTTAAATGCAAAAATCGGCAGCACAATAAATGGGCATTCATCACTTGGGGCAAACAGCAACAAAACTTTTCGTATTTAATTAATTAAATTTTATTTATTTTATTAATCAATTTAAAAAGGATTTCAACTTACCTTGAGCTTTGTGCGTTGCTTACAAGATTGTTGGAACTGTTGGATTTATCTTCGAACTACATATCACTTTTTATGTATTTTGTTTTTATGAATTTCTATTATTATTCTTATTGGGAGTTGTTTATTTTTTACTTGGCATTTATTGTTGCACGAATGCACTGCAGTCAGTTGGGGGGAAAACTATACTGCCACAAAAATTGGAATTCCATCAGGATGCCAAATCGAGCTCACACAGATACACAAACTTCTGGTCGGTCCTTATGCCATATGCCGCATTTGTGTCTCTGTGTGTGTGAGTGTGTATTCGTGTGGTTGTGTGTGTGTGTTTGTTTATTTATGTTTATTTGGAATTTTACTTGTGTACTGTCTTGTTTTATTGTTATTATTAATATTATTTTTTTTTTTGGCTTTTTCTTTTTGTTATAAATTCTATTTTTTCTTTTTGCGCACTGAAATCTGCCGTCGATTCGCCGTTGAGTTGCAGTTGCTCGCAGAGCTTCTGTTCGTTACACGACGATGTCTCTAGCTAAACTAAAACGGAAAACCATCGCAATGCGTACTTTAAACTGTGCTACAAAACATACGGACTGCGAACGAGCTGCCCTCGGCTTTTCACTCACTCTCTCTGCTCGGCTTATCTACCGCACTCTCCGCCTCGCTCTCGCTCTCTTTTTCATCTGAAATTGCAAACCCTGCACAGTGTCTCTCATCATTTTTAAACATTACCTTTTTACCCATCTAACTCATTTATTGATTGCAACAAATCATATCATTTTACTTTGATGTTAAATTTTTTCTGTATTAAACACAAAGCTCTGAATAAATATAAACACCAAGTTATAATATATTTTATATAACTTAGTCCCACAGTGCTTAACTGTGTGTTCGTTATCTTCGTGTCTGCCTGCTAGGAGCGCTTTGTCGCGAGAGTTTCTATATGGCTTTCGCTGTCCTCGCCGTATAACTGTTATACGTCAAGTCGTTGCGCTGTTTCCGTCGCCATCGCAACGCCTTTCTCTATTGTGGCCAAGAAGCTTTTTTTTCGCATGCTCTCTTTTTTGTGTTTGTTTTTGTTTTTGTTGGCAAGTTTTGGCACTCGTTGCCGCTTCGCTCTTTGCCCCTCAAATTTTGCGGCTTTTGCTGCTGCTGCTGCTTTTGTTGTTTTTGGTTTCGGTACTGCGTCTATTTCATTATTTCTAGTGGCCGTTTGTTTATTTATTTGTCAAGCATTTTACTTTGGGTGTAGATGGGTGAAACCCCCACCCTCCTCTTTGCTTGATTTCATTTTGTTGTATGTTGAGCAAAAGTTGCCAAAGCTTTATCGCCAAACACACATATACACATACATATGCTATTATTCAAAGCTGAACTAAACAGTTTTAGTTTGACCAAAATTTTGCCTGTATTTCGACCACTGTGCGGCCCCCAAAAATCGATCGCACATTGTCCGGTTGTATTACAAACATACAAATACACAAACACATAAAAACGCATGTGTACTTAAGTAAATACACACACTCTCATACACACACAGAAAGCGCTTTACAGTTTTTCTTATACAAAACAGAAAACAGCAGCTTTTGCAGCTGTTTTTTATGCCGCTGATTTATGCTACGCAAATTATAAATTTCGCTTGTCAGCTGTTTTGTTTGTTTTTTAATAGTAACAAACGATGAGGTGCATTAAATGAAATTAAGTCACTGCAGTTGTTAAATACTTAAATCTATTTTTGCCTCTAGTTGCATCTTGTATCGAATCAACAAACCAAAACTAAATCCTGACAAAATGCCGCACACAACGCGAGAGACGAGAAGACAACGACGACGACGACTACTCACGACAGAATGACGAACAGCAGAAGTAACGGTCAACACCAACAGCTGCAAATTCGCGGGATAGACACAACAACAACAACACGAACAACAACAAAGTCTATTTAGCTTTCGCCTGCAGCTGTGTGCGAAAAGTTTCGCTGCTATGCATTTTACGTATAACAGTTCTTGTGCTTGCAGCTTGGAAATGCTCAAAGCTGTGTTAAAGCTCATACGAACTTCATGCGTGCGGAAATCAAATGAATTACTCTTAAGAAAACCATAATTACCAGCTTTTTGCAGTTTTATAAAAATTCGAATAATGAAAAGAATTGCTCAAGTAATAAATTCTTAAAACTATTATGCAAATCAGAGTATAGTGACACATTTGAAAACCTGTGCTCCGATCCATTCGCTGCAAGTGTGGACTGGGAAGCTTTTATGCTCCTCAAGCAATCTTTAGCCGCATGAATTGTTTACAGCATACTTTTGCGCGGAGGCAAGCTTTCGAAAGCGAACAGCTGGCAACATTGTTTTGAGCTTGCCAAAAACTTGTTGCGCCAGTTTGATTCAGTTGTCGCGTGCATCTCGTCGCACTTGAACGTTACACCGTCTCGCCCGCTACTTGCACACTCTCTTAAAAGGTGGGTCTTCTGCTTTCTACAAACGTTGTTGTTGTAAATTACATTACTTTGGCGTAGGCGCGCATTAAAATGTATTTATAAATACTGTCACTAAACGCTTACAGATCACCGCACTGATATTATTAGTAACAAACTAAATATGCACTCGAAGTAAATTAAATTAAATTTTTTTGATTACGCCCCAAATGATGGCATCATTTTCAAAATCAGGCGTGGCCCTGGTAAACATTCAATTTGCATAGTTTCGAGTCAGGAGCGATAAAATGTATAAACAAAAGGCAATATAAACAATTCAGTGCGAAAACAACAACACCACAACACCAACACCACACGTCATCCATCCAGTCCATAATCTTTGCCTTGTTTTTCCAAATTCAAAACATATTCAATTAACAACATTCAAAATTCGTGCATCGAAACTTGAATACTCTTTGATCGCTGAACAAGTGTCTCAAAGATCAAACACTCACCTTCTGCCTTGTAACACAAACTTGACAACACTTTATTAGCTCAACTTATACATATTATATATTTCGATGTATACATTTCAATTCACGTCAACTTGTATAGAAAAACATTGCCAAATTGATCGTTTTCATGTTTGTCACGCATTTTTCAAAGCCAAATTTCAGCGTCAAAAGTGAAATTTATTAAAAAAAAAAAAAAATTCGAAAAAGGCAGATTTTCACACTCGACGTATTTGCCTATTCGAAGAGGCTTTGATGAGCCGCTAATGACTTGTGAAAAACCATAACTTCTTATCTTCCAGACGAGAGTTCCAGTGAAACCAGCAACAAACCGCAAACAAACAGTTTACAATGGGCAATCCGCTTTGGTTTATCTTCTGGCTGCTCGTCCTGTGGTTCGTGTCCCTGTTTGTGGCCTTCTTCTGCAGCTTCTTGTACATCGTCCTCTACACGCTCGTGGTGTGCATTCCGGGACTATCGGTAAGTGGGCGCTATAAATCATGTCGGTGACCTCATTACTTCGATATAATTTGGTTCGCTTATCGCGACATGTAGATTCCGCGAGCATTACTCATTATGTTTGCGGCCCGGCTAAAGACCACAGTGTCTTATGATAGCATGATAACAAAATAAAATAAATAACCGCCATAAAAAAAAACTGCCGAATTAATCATAGACTGACTTTTGCATTATTCCATTATTTTAGGGCGTCTCCGATATACTGCTGCAAGGATTGCAATTCCCGCATTATTGCGCCCAGGCCATGATGGACTGCAAATCGCTGTTCTAGAAATGTTAAATATCCATAAATAAAATTCTAGTGTTAAGTGACAAATATCGAAATTCGAAAAATGTTCAATTGTCTTTTATAAATTGTAATAATTATTTAATAATTGTAAATCGTCTTTTACTTATAATTAATTGCTAACCGCAGACAACTGGCGCTGGCAATGAATGCAGTGTGTGTGTGTGTGTGTGTATGTGTGTGTCTGTGTGTGGAGAGCCTAATACTAAATGAAAATCAATAATAACACAATATATTTTGCTACGTAATCTCTCTGGCGCTATTTTAGATGATAAGAGTATGCTTTGAACTGATCCCATGATGACTAACGCCGTCGCGGCCGTCGTTCATTTGGTGGTCGAGGCAACCGTTTCATTCTGCTGGCTGCTGCCAGCTGCATCCAACACCGATGCTGCTGCTGCCGCCGCTCCCCCTGCTCCCGCTCCTGGTCCGGCTACTGCGGCTGCTGCTGCTGCTGTAGCAGCAGGATCGGCAGAATTCGCTGAGGTTGGCTGGGGAGCTTCGCGTTCGTTGATGGCTCGCAATTCGAGTTCACCGATTAGCTGCATGACGCGTATTTTGCCCTCGGTGGCCAGCTTTGGCGGCAGTCCCTTGACCGTGGCGCAAATGCTGTCGAAGAAGAAATCGAGCGGGTCGCGTGGCGCCGACTCCAATGAGGTAAGATGATGATGATGCTGCAACTGATATGACTGCAGCTGCCTGCCACCGGCCACATATGATGACAGCTGCTGCTGCTGCTGACGTTGCGAGGAAGAATAACAGTTAGAAGCAATGGGTGTTATGGTCGCCTTCGAGGTGATCTCGTGCGTCTGGGATGTGCCGGCCAACTTGGTCAGCGGTGCCGTCACCTTTTTAATGGTTATGCGGCAAGGTTGTGGCGCTGCCGCCGGCTGACACTGGTTTGCCAATTGACCAGCTGGCGTCAGCTGGGCGTGTGGAAACTCATTGATGGTCACCTGCAGCGGCAGGTAATCCAACATGCCCGAGTGCTGCGAGTCTGTTTCCGAGACGCGACGCTTGCAATCTGGCTCGTAATCGGCATCCAAGTCAGCGTCGTCTGCGTCGCCATCCGCTTCCACGTCTGCTTCGGCTTCGCCAGCCCCATTCGCAGCTCCGTCTCCTCCCTCATCATCATCATCGTCGTCGTCGTCATCAGCATCAGCTTCATCTTCTCCGTCAGCCTCGTCGTCAGCCTCCTCCACCTTGCACAAGCTGCCGGCTGAGGCAAACTGCAGCACGGGCAACAGACTCTCATCATCGTCGTTGAGCTCCCACTTCACTGCGACGGAGCCCGTCTCCAGGTGCCCCTTGGACACCTCCTTGCGCTGCGCGTTCTCCGAGTGTTTGATGCTGCCCTCGTGCTTGCCCAGATCCGAGCGTTTCGCACTCAGCCTGCACTCGCAAATGGCGCAGAACACAAAGTGTGGATCCGTTTCATCGAGTATTATCCACGGATATAGCGATTGATATTCCGGCTTTGTTTTCGGCCGGGGATATTTCAGCAGGGCGCATGGCCTGCGCGGTCTGTATTCCGAGCGCAAAGCATCTCTGTGGTAAGGATTGAATCTTGCATAAATCTCCGTGTGTGAATGGTGCATTAATTCCATTAACTACTTACAGTTTCTCCTGCGTTAGTTGTAAATTCGACATTTATTGCTGCTTACAACAAGTATAAACAACTTCGGTTCAGTGTGACCGCATCTGTGTAATGCATAAAATACCACTAAAAATACCAACAGTATCTGAAACAAAAGCACACTGCAAATGTTAACGAATCGTGACTGATTTCGAAGTAAGTTAATTTATTTGTATCATCGAACATAATATTCATATACGTAAATATATATGTAAATATACAAATTAATATAACTGTAAATTTGCATATCATATTTTACTGAATTTTTGCAACTAAAACATTCGTAACTGTTGTAGAATTAATTGTATTAATTTTTATCCTAGAGCATAATATTTATATATCATGAGTAACTAGAAATTTGTATTTCACACATTTTATTGCATTTTTGCTGCCTCCAGAAGTTGCCACAACATAAGGATATTTTTGCGGATGGCCTACTTGACAGTCTCCTCCTTGTCACCATCTTTTGGTTTCATCCCTTGTTTCTTTCCACCCTTAACCGCCTGTTCGGTTTCCAAATTCTCACTGCTGCTCTCGTAGACCATCTCGATAACGTATGGATAACTGCCACTGGTTTTGATAGCTGCTGTCTCATTTTCAGGTTGGCCATCAGAAGTCCTTTCATCCTCATCATCACAATCACATTGGCTTTGTAAAATAATTATAAAAAACATCGATACATATGTGAAACTTAATGGATTTCAAAGACATACCTCGGTTTAAGACTCAGCGTTTCCGAATCCTTACTGCAAGGCGTTTCCGCATTGGCTTTGTCCATGTTATAGACCCCAATGGTTCAAATTCAACTTATTGAATCTGAAAAAATCTGAGTGACTTTTTGTCATTACTATTTGTATTGTGTATGTATTTTTTTGTTGTTGTTGGATCTTACCTGCTCGTCTTTTTGCTCCTCTGTCGGTGTTGTTATGCGGAGTGTCGGCACCGCCGGAACGATTAGAGGTTCCTGGGATATGACGAGTCCGACGAGTCGTATCGATCGCATTCGGTCTGCCTTGTGAAGCGGATCTGTTATCAGAGAAACGTCGATTCTTCTGTTGTCTAGCCTCCTCGGATGGGGCTGGCAATCGCCTCGATCTCGGATCGTCACGCTGAATTGAGTATCTCTGATGCTCAGTGGCAGTCCCTGGACGATACAATCGATACTCGTTGGCAATCATCTTACGGAACAGTTGGTTATCCCGTTCCATTGGATGGCGTTTGTATTCGTCAAATGGATTGGGATACTGTCGCCGCTGTGGTCGAACATTGGCACTCGACGCCTGATATCCAATGGGTGTAGCATTTCCAGATCGCCTAGGGCCCCGCTGGCTTGGATCAGCTGATGTCGCTAGCTGCTCCTTCGTCTCCGAGCTAACGCCTGCAAGCAAAACTAACCCTTTAGACAGCACGCTTTAGACAGCTATGAATGTAGTTCCACTAACCTTGCAATGCATTTAGGCTTTCATCGTTTCTGAATGGTGGAAATAGGGCGGATGTGCGGGCATCTTGATTGTTAGTGCTAAGTGTTTCATACCTCGGTCCATAGCCAGGGCTGAAGCCTGGGCTGAAGTCTGAGTCGTTCGGCATTGGGCTATTACCTGACAGAGATTGCCGTACTTCCGGAAACCAGGTATCCCACTGTAAGAAAAAAAAACCGTGTTTTATTTATGTATTTTTAAAAAACATTTGCTTACCATATAGAATATGGCAAAAGCTATAAGGCAGGCTAGCAAAAGGACTGCGGCGAATTTTGTGAACTGCACCAGGACGAACAATAATAACGCTCCTGCAACCTCGACATGATGGACACCCACCAGCTCCAGGGTCTGTCGTATATCGACAATTCCAACGGTTTGTAAGAAGCGGAGAGCGGAATTTATGGCATCGCAGCCGCTCTGGAACAACGTATCCATTCTGTGAATTGAGGAAATTATGTTATGGCTGTCAGATGTTGATGATATGAAAACATGTTTTCCACTTAGCAAAATGACATTCAAATAAAATCCATAAAATACTAACTATGAACTAAATACTAGATTACAAATACTGCACACTTGTAATCGAGCGATACAAGCAAAATGTTATCGATATTATCGATGTTACCAGACAGATGTTTCGCAGCGAATAGCAAAGACAACAAATATAAGATAAATTAACAACTACAAAATAGTAGTTAAATGCTGCGTCGCACTATGGCCGAATTCGATGTAAATGCCGGCCTACAACTCGTACTGAAGCGCATCGAGGCAGTGTTGCTGAATCGGCCAAAGGTGACATTAAACTACATTTGATTCCACTGTTATCTGCTGCTTGATAGGTGTTTACTCCACTCTTATCAGGAAATCAAGGCTGGCAAGCCACTTCTGGTGGCCGTTAGCAAAACCAAACCCGCTGAAAGCGTGATCGAGGCATACAATGCCGGTCAGCGGCACTTTGGCGAGAACTATGTCCAGGAGCTGGTCGAGAAGAGTCAGCACCCGCAGATCTTGGCACAGTGTCCCGATATCAAATGGCATCTAATTGGCCATCTACAGGGTAACAAAATCAACAAGGTGCACTGACAGCTGGCTGCTACAACAAAAAACTCCCTTCTAACACGTCCCGCCTCTGTTCGCTTTTTTTTAGGTGCTTAAGCTACCCAATCTGCACATGATCCAAACTGTGGATAGTGAGAAATTGGCCGATAAACTTGATGCAGCCTGGTCGAAGCTGGAGCCGCCGCCAAGTGAGCCACTGCGGATCCTCCTGCAAGTCAATACCAGCGAGGAAGATGGTAAGAGTAATAGCTCCAAGAAGCAAACAGTAACCAAATGCACATTCACATCAATTCCTGTACAGTGAAGAGTGGCATTGATGCCAGCGCTGCGCCCTCCTTGTATAAATATATCAGCAGCAATCTGAAGCATTTGCAGCCTGTGGGCATTATGACAATTGGCGCCTATGGCTTCGACTATAGCAACGGTCCGAATCCGGACTTTGTGTCACTGATGGCGGTGCATGCGGCCATTTGCCAGGAAAACGGTCTGCCAGCTGAAGCGTTGCAGGTCTCAATGGGAATGTCCAATGACTATGACAGAGCGGTACGTAAGATGCGGTCAGTTGCTCTGGCCAAGCTATATTCATGATGCTTTCGTGCTTTGCTCTTTCAGATCGAAATGGGCAGCACTATAGTGCGCGTTGGCACAGCTATTTTTGGACATCGTGCCTCGAAAGCATAGGCCCAGGGAGGCGAGTGAATTGCCAGCGGAATTTATACATAGTTCTCTCGTTGTGGCGATCTTACTCAATGTGGATTTCTGGCACATCAACATATAATGGCCTGCGATTAATACAGTTGCTTCCCAATGACGTCCATATTGAGAATTGTTATGGGAAAAAGAAAAGCAAAAAATGAAATTCTTCCAAGTTCGTTTATATACCATATATTGAAACAGATAAATTGTTAGACACATAATATACATATAGTACATGCTCCTATGTATGCTGTAAGATAATGTATGCTTTGGGCTCGTATATATTTAGAAAATCATGAGATAAACAAATATTATATGCGTAGGCTGTGGTTTCCATACTATATATGTGATTCGCCTTAGGCTAAGTAGATATAAAATGATATATATATAACTGTTATGACATTGCTATTGTCATAATACGAAATGCAATACATCAATTTATGGTTTGTTTGTAAAATTATGTTTCGATTCGATTGAAGGTGTCAAATTTGCATGACTGTTGCCTTGAGAAATAGAATACGCTTTGCAATTCATTATTTTTTTTTGGCATTCTCTCGATTTTCTTTACAATTCTGCATTATTTTTAAAGCATTCATCCTGCAGTTGTTGGTTTTTTTTTTGGGTTGGCCTGCAGCCAAATTGTCGCCTGGTTACATGCCAAAATTTGAAACGCTTCAAAATTCGATGAAAAAAATCACTTTCAAAACAGCGAAAAGTTCAATCTCAATTATGAGGGCGCGATGATTTGTCAATGCATTCTTACGCCAAAAAGACGACACTTTAAGGTCTTCAAAAAAAACCTAACAAAATTGCGTATGTTTCAGAAATGATCTACAGAAATTTGCTTAATTTAATTATATGTTTGGGAATCCGATATGCATATGCTAATTGATTGATTCTTTCATTAATAAAATAAGAAAAGTCCGTAATGAAATGAATATAAATGTAAATATATACAATGATTAATTAATGTACAAGTTATGGTTTTAACTTAAAAATTGGCAAACATGAAGCCAATTAAAATTATGTTTTAAAAAATTGTTAGTTTTAACCATTTGACATTGATTTAATATATGTTGGTTAGAACAGTAAAAAAGAAATACAACTAAAATGAATATTATAAAAGTCTAGTTGAATGCCCTTGGCATATAATTATCTAATAATACAATTAATCTTTATGGAGATCGAGTAGCATTATTAATGTACAAAATAAAGTTCTTTTGATACTCAATTTGAGTAACCTACTCAGTTTGATATGGACATGCCTTATAATGAATCTTTGCAAAGCTAAAAACCTTAGCAAATTTGGAATCAGAACATATAAATTGATGGAATAATAGTATTTTGGATTGCACATTCATTCATGGAATATATTCGATAAAAAAGAAAATCAATCGAATTCCTTTGGCAACCTTGTTTTGGAGGTAGAATATAAATAAAATATGTTTGCTAAGTTCATTTAACTTAAAGTAAAATAATTCATATTTTATAAAGTTATGCAATGGTTATGGAAAATTATATTTAAAAAAAACGTTTTTTTTTTAAAATTGGATTTCTTTGTGTTATGTATGCGACACAAAATCTGTAGAAGCTCTATAAGCTTTGGAATTCTTTGCTCTCGCTTTATATTGCACAATATGCAAAACAATTTTAAAACAGAAAATGCCAGTCGTTGAAAATAGGCAAGGTAAAACACGAACATGCCCGTCGTGTATATAGCCCACAATGTGTATACATGTATATATATATATATTCATATACCGTATAGCACATATTGAATAGACAGAAGCACACATGTGTGCGTATGTATTGGTGTATGTATAACAAGGGAAATGTAGGTGATTTCAAAGCAAGAGGACACCTTCGCACAGGCCTCAAGAGCAAAGATGAATAATACAAAACAAGATTTGAATACTATGGCTCTCAAAATATATGCAAAGTATAACAAACAAGCAGGCAGCATAAGGCACAGGAATTTTTTCATATCACACCGAAATAAATTTGAACATCTAATAAACATACATATATATATGTATATATAAATATATATTTATGTATTTACGCATTTCTTGAGGCGTGAGAGGTGTACAACAGCAACAACAAGTATATACGCCTTGCTCTGTCCGTTAAAATTAGAATTTGATTAGAGGAGCCAACGATGAGTAAACATTTCAGACGACGGAGCTGGCTGGCCAATGGTTGAGGCGGAACCGCACCCCACTGTCCGCCTGGGCGGACCTCGCCTTGCAGATACTAAAAAAGGCAGCACGAATATTGCTGCAGACACAGATACAGCGAAAGCGAAAAAACGAATGAACGCGAACCGAGCCGAGCCGACGGCAGCCGAAGGTGTGATCGGTGGGGATCGCAAGCGGAAAGCGCATGAAGAAGAAACGGCGAAAAAGATCTTAAAACATCATTGTCTTGGCGATAAAATCAGCCAGAGATTCAGTGTGCTCTGACCGCTCGACTCGATTAGACAACACATCTAAGTTCAGCACCATGGTAAGGAGTCTCGGAATATACAAATGCATGGATCCATAAAGGACTCGCGTTATATACGTATATATACTTATTGAGATATATCTATGTATATATTTGTGTGCAGTGAATTATTTGCATTCTCAAGTTGTTCAATCGAAACTGAAACTCAATTGAAACATTGACATTAAAGTAAAAGTATTTAAAGATCAAGTGATTCGTTAATAACTATCATAATATCGTGCTGACCTCAATGACTCACCTGTATGTGGATTATTGTGCCACTTTCATGTGGATATGTACCCAAATACATATATTCAATAATGGAGACTATTTATAAACCTCGAGCAATTGTGTGAAAAGTTTTCTTCATTTCGAAATACTCTCCGAACGCGAGAAATTCTATAAATGGATCGGTCAAAACGCATCGTTAATGTAATCTGATAGCTAGAGCGAAACGGAACGTTTCTCGTATATAGATATAGACGCTTACGTAATACTCATCGAGTATTTATAGCGATCCAATGTATTGGAAACATTTCTTTCGAAACATTTTCCAAATATTCAATCAATCAAATTCACTGCGCAATGGTACAACGAAAATCTCAACAATAAAATAAATGAAATAAAATTCACTGAGAATTGATTGACTTAAATATTAATCAATGCGAAATGCATCCTTTTTTTCTAGGCGGATGAGAAGAAGAAGGTTAAGAAGAAGAAGACCAAGGAAGAGGGTGGTACTTCCGAAACCGCTTCCGAGGCAGTGTCTGAGGCAGCAACCCCTGCACCTGCTGCAACTCCTGCCCCCGCTTCTGCCACTGGTTCGAAGAGGGCGTCAGGCGGCTCTCGTGGCTCAAAGAAATCGAAGCGCGCCGGTTCCTCCGTGTTCTCTGTCTTCTCCCAGAAGCAGATTGCCGAATTCAAGGAAGTAAGTTTGCAAAATCCAAAAAAAAAAAAAAAAAAAAATAGAACGGGAGCACCCTAAACCCCAAAATGTCCTGTGCCCAATCCAAAGCCTTAACCTTTGCCTACACCTTTGCCATCCATGGGATGTATGTAAATGTAAATGTAAAGCGAAGGCGGCACAATTTGTCACAAAGTCACAAGACCAAAATCACCAACCACCTCTCTGTCTCTTTCTCTCTCTCTCTCTCTCTATCTCTTTCTGTGCGAATCTATGAATAAAGGCCTTCCAACTCATGGATGCCGACAAGGACGGTATTATTGGCAAGAACGATTTGCGCGCCGCCTTCGACTCTGTCGGCAAGATCGCCAATGACAAGGAGTTGGACTCCATGCTGAGCGAAGCTTCCGGTCCAATTAACTTCACCCAATTGCTGACCCTGTTCGCCAACCGTATGGCCACCTCTGGTGCCAACGATGAAGACGATGTTGTTATTGCTGCCTTCAAAACATTCGATAACGATGGTCTCATCGATGGTGATAAATTCCGCGAAATGCTCATGGGCTTCGGTGACAAATTCACCATGAAGGAGGTCGATGATGCCTTCGATCAGATGGTCATTGATGACAAGAACCAAATCGATACCGCATCCCTGGTTGAAATGCTCACCGGCAAGGGTGAAGAGGAGGAAGAGGAAGCAGCCGCCTAAGCAGCAGCAGACCCGTACACATCCTAACTCTAACTCAGCATCCATATTACAGCCAACAACAAAAAAAAAAACTTACAAAAAACTTTTAAAATCGTCAAAAAAAAAAAATAAACGTAATTAAAAGAAATGCTCGTTTTACATATGTAAATTTTAAATATTTATATAATCTCTTTTTGTTAACCTACAACAACAAAAATACCAACAACCAACCAACAAAAAACAAACAACACCATTTAATACTCTTAACTTCTTCAACAAACAACAATCGAACTTGGTCCAAGGAACAACATTTAATCCAAGTGCCAAGTTCCACGTATCATTTTAGGGATACTTTAATTTCAAAATGTCAAAGCGCCATCTTGACAGCTAGTTTTCTAGTTGATTTACTATTAAATTTTACACGTAAAATTTATAAATAACTGAAATCTATTTTATTTAAAAACACTAAAAACATAAAAAAAAGAAAACCAAAAAAAAAAAAAAAAAACCAAGAATCAAAGAAAATTTCATGTTTATTTTAATTCGCTGTTCGTTGAAGAACCACAGAGAAATCAAAAATAGATAGAAAGATGAGCAGCCACTGTGGTTTAGCACCACAGCCGTGTTCAGTGGGTAGCTAAATATACTAAATATACAAAAATAGGTAGACAACTAGGCCTTGGCCCACATTTGTTAGTTATTTATTTCGCAGGTTAAGGAGAGAGAGACATACACAAGAAGAAGAACAATAAGAAGAAGAATATCGTCAGAGTATCTTTTATCTGAGAGCCAAAATATTATATACATAAAATATCATACCTGTCTAAACACACAATACACAACATATTATTATTAATATGCATATATCTATCGTTCGTTAAACAATTTCAATATATAACAAACTACTAAGTTATTGAGAGTTAGCCTAAAGAAAAGTTGCAAAACAAAAACTGAAAAAGTTCATTCACTCAAATTGTTTTTATGCGAATTTACATAACTTAACCAAAATCACCAATTTTCTACTACTTACTATCAAAAAGTGTTTCTAGTTTATGCGTTCAAAAAAGTATCGAAGAGTTATTAAAATGCAAAAGTTGATTTATTTTTAAAGAGTTCACGTTTATGTTTTCTAACAACGGAGGCGTCGTTACGCCGATCCACATATATATATATATATATATACATATTTATACATGTATATATACATAGATCAAACATGTATACCAATACATACATATACTAGACCATGTCAGGGCGTGCTCGAGTTGTTCAATTCGATGCAATTAGTGACCATATATCGCGTTATATATGTATGTATTTACATCATTTTTATATTTTTTTGAGAGCAAAGTATCTTCCCGCGAGGACAGAGGCAACTTGCCGGGTGCATCAGTACCAGAAAAGTGGAAAAAAATAATTAAATAAAAAAAGATATGGGCAATTGAACAAGTAAATAAACAAAATATATATTTAGAAGTATTTTGACATAAATGAATACACAAGAATCATTAGTACTTAGGCGTATTTCAAGAAGAAATAGCATCACTTTACACTACTTATGTACTACCAAATACCAAATATCAAATACCAAAAACAATACCAATTCAATTCAACAAGTTGTTAAATGCGAGATCTTTACTTCAGTATAAATTAAGTTATATGGCAAAAAGAAAATACATAAAAAAATCTTCTTTTTTTTAACCCGGTCAGAAATATTACAAAAAAAAGAGAATAAAAAGAAAAAAGAATGGTTTTTATATAACAATGATGATGAAGATGATATCGATGACTTTGACGAAATAAACTAAAAGCGAGTCGTCTAAAAAAACAAATAAATCTCTGTTTTTGTTTCATTTGGTTGTTGGCCGGGTATAAGAGTCGCTGTATAAGAGTAAAGTATGGGCCGATTGCCAGCTCAGCTGAGCGTAAAGCAAAACAAAACAAAAGCTCAGCTCCAGCGAAAACCTGTAAACAGAGCCAAACTCAACACAGTTGGCCAAAACGATCGTCGGTTTGGGCCTTCGTGCGACCAGTTTTCAGTTGTCTTTCGACGTGTTGCGTTATTCCCATTAAACGCACGCATGCGCTGTGAATTATGAAAGTGCTCGAAATTACTATTAAGACAAGTATTTGGTAATTGGTTTATGGCCCAAAGTGCTGGAGGAAGTCAAAAGAAAGAATTCTAAGAATATGCCTCAGGGCACTCCGGTAGCAGGCGCTGCAACGCAATTGCTATGCGTCATCTTGGCATATGGAGTTGCCACACAAAGCGGCGGTAAGTACGAAGCACTGACTATATACTCGAGTATTGTTGTAAATGCGGAAACGCCTTCGATTCCCAGTCTTTGCTTGTTCATTGTATGCAAATCCAAATCCAAATCCAGAAAAAGCAGTTCACTTAGGCTTTCAGTGTATGCCGCACGTAGGTGAAAATGAAAGTAAATCTGCAATAGACATGGTCATCACACTCTTTGAGTCATCATCAATATACTCTGTTCTCAAGAAGACAAAGAGTATATTGGTTTTATGCAATTTTCAAACAAGAAAGTGAAATTCCCATAATCACACAGACAACAGAGTATTGCGCAGTCCGTATCTGGCCAAAGCGTAGTTTTTACCTGTATTTCAACCAATTTTGCTTTGCTGCTCTGCTTCGTAAACAGTTGCGGCACAGCATCTGATTGCATATCTCTCGCAACACGGACTCCATGGCGAGATCACATTTCGTCAGAGTGGCCCCGACCAAGTGGAGATTCAGTCAAACCTGGAGGCCACGCTGCAGTATCCGGATCAAGTGTGGAGCTGGACGGTGAGACGCTTCCCAGTGGACTACACCAACATCGATCCCGAGGAGCGTTGCGAGCTGGAACGCCTGGGCGCCCAGGTGCTCAGCTTTGATGATGATCTGGAATACTTGGTATTGCCGGGCAATGAGACTTCGACCTGGCAGCACAAAATGCAGTTAATTGGCGATCGTGGCATCTGGGGCAAGTCGCTGCTGCTGACGGAGATCAATTCGAATGCTCGCATCTGTGCCACAATCACCACGGTGCAGAACTCGCTGGAGCACATGGCTGAGGCACGATTCAATACGCCCATTGCGGGCTCCGTTTACTTTCGCTGGCTGGCGCCGCCAAATGGCGAAAGTGGCGACACCCTCATCTACTCGGATCTGTATCACATACAGGAGCAGCCGCCGCCCGTTGAGGGCGAGGCAAGTCGCCCGTTTACGCAGCACCACTGGAAGATCTTTGTGACGGACATCTTCAAGCTCGATCATCATCGCAGCGAAGACAACTGCAACTTTTTGCAGCTAGTGTTCGATCCGCAGGGCAGCGGGCCGGGCAAGGGTATTGGCGACTTGGATGCACGTCTGGGCAGGATTGGGGTGGCGAAGAATGCCATTCGCAAGGCACAGCGCAGCGTCTACAGGGATGCCAAGCTGGCGTTGCTACCCTCCGATCTGACCATTCCACATCGCACACTCTACCTGGTGCTCTACGACAATCAGCATCCTGATAACTACTTGGCCTGCACCAAGATCAGACACGTTACAGCCTTGACATACAAGTAAGTTTCATTCCCTTTCCAAATGGATGTCAACTTTGACTCGTTCGACTTCTTACAGAACCTTCATCAACTCCGGCGGCGTTAAGGGCGAGGTCACCCTTACGCAGCGCTCTAAGTTCGATCCCACCTTCCTCAATTTCACCCTGTCCACGCCACACTCGCAGCATGTGAGTCGCAAGTTCGCTGAGGATGTGGCCGCCTTTCGCATCCACAGTCTGCCGCCCACACCCCAAAGCATTGGCCAGTCGAACTACTGCGAGACTACGGGTGAGCTACACAATCCGCGGGAAATGCAGCAGGGCCATGTGCCGCCACCGGGCTATGGCACCCAGGAGCAGTACGCTGTGGGCGATCTCAGTGGCAAGCTGCAGGGTCGCAACAAGAAGTACTGGCATCAGTACGTCCTGCCCGGCACCAGCTCCGAGCTGAGCGGTCTCTACTGGGATCTCTATCTGCCGCTGCAGGGCCGCCACAGCGTCGCCCATCGCAGTCTGGTCATCTACACCTATAACCGCACCGATGTCCAGAACATAACCCAGAACATTTGGGGCTGTTCCACCCTGAATCTGTATCAGCGCAATGGCATCTATCAGCAGCCCATGTTTACTGCACAGGTGAGACAGGGTCGTAAATAGTACTATATATTATAGAGATCTTAAACAGTAGATTATCGAGTAGTTAGTTGTTGGTTAGTTGTTACTTGATATCCCTAAGTAATACTTAACACCTTTGAAGACTAATTATCTCTCAAAATGTTTCTAGGTCCTTTTCCGCTATCCGATAGTTGGACGCGTCATTCTTCGGCAGGCTGCTGAGCAGCCCTGGCAGGATACCACCGTTCTGTTTGAGTATC
Organism: Drosophila atroscutellata; assembly: GCA_035041605.1. NCBI lineage: Eukaryota > Metazoa > Arthropoda > Insecta > Diptera > Drosophilidae > Drosophila > Drosophila atroscutellata. The sequence goes on along the minus strand of JAWNLA010000094.1, from coordinate 475,259 downwards.
TGATCCAAGCGGATGGTTCCTCGCAGAACACCAGCCACGAGCATCGCTGGGCCATACACAGCAATCCGCCGGGTAAGGATTTCTATGACTGGCAGCAGCGCTGCGTCTCAGCGGGGGCCGTTTACAATCCATTCAAGGTGGAGTGGGGCAATCGGAGTGTCGACGATTTCTGTCAGGCCCAGTTGCCAGCCATGTGTCGTCTGGGTGCGCTGGATGCACGCCTGGGCAGACTGACCATAGCTGGGAGGAAGCGGGATGCCAGCCTGCTCAGTCGTCGCATGTTCAGCGATGGAAACCTGCCGCTATCCGGTGGCCACAGCATTCTGGGCAAGTCCTTGGTTATTTACGACGACAACGGACCCAAGGCGCGCGGAGAGCGACTCGGATGCTCCAGTGTGATTGGTCACTATCGTCGCAAGGTAGTTGCCAAGGATTGGTATGCCAACGGAGATCCGCTGACAGTCAGTGGCAAGATGGAGATCACCCAGCAGTCGGAGTACGACATCAGCAATGTGGAGGTGCAGCTGAAGGGGCTGCAGGACAACGGCGGCTATCACATTCATATGGTAGGGATTCATTTGCATCATTCTCTTTGCTCCCTTGCTTAAGTGTGTTTGCTTCCACAGACACCCGTTGAGGCAAATCTGGCGTTTCCCTGCGAGGCATCCACGCTCTATGGCCACTGGAATCCCTTCGAGGTCAATCCGAAGTCCTCGCCGCCGCCTAAGCAGGGCACTAGCGATCAGTATGAGATGGGCGACTTGAGCGGCAAGTTTGGACGCCTGAACGGACTCACCCACTACGAGGACTCCTACAATGATACCTTTTTGCCACTCTTCGGCTACAGCAGCATCATTGGACGCTCTGTGGTCATTCACAAGCAAGACAGGAACGCTCGCTGGGCCTGCAGGTGATTTAATCTGAATAATCGAATAACATCGATAATAATCGATAATCTAATATAAATCTTCATCTCTATTCAAGCACCCTAGAGCGTGGTTATAGTCCGGGTGAGGCACGTGAGCTGCGTGCCATTGCCTCGTTTCATCATCCCACTGGCTATGCCTATGGCTATATCAAGATGACGCAGTTAATCCACAACGATGGCAGTCAGTCGGAGACGGTGATAGAGGTGAAGCTGCGACATCCCGGCAAGAATGATCGCAACTCGACACGCAACCACAACTGGCAGATCTTTGTGAATCCGGTGGGTGTCGATGCCACCGTGAAGCCCACCATTACCCGCTGCGTGGCAGGTGGTTACGTCTGGAATCCCTACTACACTCAGCTGGCAGATCCCTTAAATGTATGTATATACATATATTTCAAATAGATTGAACAGATTACTTATCTTTATCTTGTGACCAGCTTGATCTGTACGAACAGGAGTGCGGACCGGATAATCCCCTGCGTTGCTATGTGGGCGATGTGGGTGCCAGATTGGGCACAATTGGTGAGTAACAGCACCACCCTTTAGATGACTCAGCTCAACATGAACGTCTCTAGATTTGGGTGGGGAGCGGATGGTGCTGACTGATACAAATTTTCCGCTGGAGTCACCTGTTGGTGCAATTGGCCGTTCGATTGTCATCTTTGGACCGGAACATTCGCACGAGCGTTTCGCCTGTGCCAACATCGAACCGGATCACAATGTCATCAAGTACATCAATCTGCAGAAGCCGCCACGTTTTGTTGTGTAGGTTCGATTTCTCTAATCCAGCAGCTAGCTTAAACTTAACCCAAAATGTTGTTCAATTTCAGGGCACAATTCTTGGAGGATCTTCGTGCCGTGATGGGCATTCCGGAGTGGATGTTGGATGTGGATGCGCGCAAGACAAAGGAGCTGCACGGCGGCGCCTGCATCCAGATGATCATACACTTCAAGGGACCACTGGCGCACCGCTTGGAGCTGGACATGTCCCGGCTAATAGCAGCCGGACGCCTCGAGGCACCCAGTCTCTTTGTGCCTGGCTATGTGAACCAGAAGCGCAAGTCGACCATCTCGTATCGCACCTGCGGCGTCAGGGATCGTAATGAAAAGCGTAAGTGCATCTGGAGTATGGCTTCAGGATTTGCTCCAATCTAAAATGTTTCCTCCCACAGGCACCAAAACCCTGAAGGGCAGTTTATCCACTAGTTTAGCGTCAACCCAGCCAAAGTCTTACGTATTAGCTGTGACAGTCATCAGTTTAGTTTGTAGCCACATTTTTGTAAATACTCATTGTTAATAATAAAGTTAATAAAGTCACTGATCTGTAAAAAGGACAAAAATTGTATTTTTGCGGCGTTAATCGAATACCAAACAATTAAATCCAATCCACTTAGGATCAGGGATTTGGAGGAAAGAGTTATTTCTAATGATTGTTCTTGTCAAAATAGTTACGTCAAACTATGTCCAAAGAAACGCAATTGGCAAATAAGATGATCTTTTTTTTCTTTCGGAAAGGGGTATATAATATAAACCATAAAAATTTGCTATAATTTTTAATCATTTATTACATTTAAATTAATGATAATGACAGAGGCGAAAATAATTAATAACAAGACAGAACGGGATTCTTAGGTACGTCGAAGATTGCATACCCTTGTAAATCACAGTTAGGCGGAGCTAGAAATATTATTATATTTAAAATCAATAATCTACACATAAAATATTTTTCAAAAAATTCTTGTTTTACACAAATATCATCAACTTCAAACAATCTGCTGCCTTAAGCAACCAGTTTCATTAAGATGGTTTTTAATATGAGGCAGTTCTGAACTAAGACTAAATAATATGGACTACTAATACTGATCAAGAATATATATGTATACACTATGAGTTCAGAAAGCATTACACATTTAAAAACAAAATTAAAATACCTTCTTCAAGCGTATAATAAAATAGTCTCCGAACAAATGGATTTATCTGTTCTAATGTGTGCAAAACAACATAAATGAATACAAAGTGAATATAAAAAGTATATATATTTATATGTATATGCAGATTCCGAATGAAGATTCCACTAACAATGACATAATCGAAATCTCAACAATATTATATATAGCCCATCAGTTAAACTCGGTGCTCAGCTGAATATATCGGCAATTCGAGAAATTCAAAACACCATCAACTATTTTTGGGTGATTTCGAGTCTATTGCGAACACCCTGTACGAAGAGTAAATCCACCACTATGCTATAAATAAACATAATCCACCACCAACAATATCTTCAAATTGGTAGCAAAGGGAAAATTGCGCCTGCGCCTTACTCGCCCCATGGGCTCATTGATTTTTCTCCGCTTCCACATTTTCCTCGACAGTTTTGTGAGCGACGTGCAGTGTTGTGTCCAAGGTGTGTTTGGCTAATTATCGGGAATCAAGACAAATAATGCAGTTAATTGCTGTGGGTGTATTTATAAGTCTGGTGTTCGGATGCAGCGCTGCCATAAGTGGACCGTATCTGTTTTGGGGTCACGAAAAGTTGTACGACTTGCAACCGCAAGCATTGGTCGATGCCAGTAGCAGGGGGCAGCAGCTGACGCAACTGTTCAAGGATGTCAAGGCAATCATAATTTTTGTGCGGAACGCTACCAGTCGACTGGAGGGCACCAAGTACCCCAAGTTTGAAAATCTGGTGAAGAACAACGCCTGGTCATATTTGCCACAGCGCAACCTGGCCGCAGAACCCTTCAGCTACAACGCCAACATCGAGGTGTGTATATACATAATTTTTGTGCTTTGTATATATCGCACCACCCATTCACCAACCACCAACCACTCACATAATTGTTTGCGCAGGTCATCAACCTAACGGGTCTGAGCGAGGAGGACGACGCTGAGCTGCTGACGGGCTACAACGATGCATTGACCATCTATGGTCAGGGTGAAGTGTTGGGCATCCTAGCTAGCCGTGAAGAAGAGGCGCATTATCTGGCCAAGCGTAACGCCAAGGACGAGGGCAAGGAGGAGGAGGCAGGTCGCGGTGCATCTACAACACAATCGACGCCCACTGAAACGGAGGAGACGCTCGTCTACGTAGCCGAGGGCAATAAGGCGGTTCTCGCGCTGAACGGCCCGCCCGAGCTGCAGCTGGGCAATGAGCTGCTGGTGCTGAAGGAGCACAACAAGCTCATCACCTTCGATGATCACTCTGCCAAGGGCTATGGTAGTCTGAGCATCACCTTTATGCACAACCTCGAAAAGTACACACTGCGCTTTAAGTTCTTGCTGGTTAGCGGCACTTGGTATCTGCGCAACGTCAAGGTGGAGTTCAAGGATACCAAGGTTGTGCTGCCGGCTAGGGGCAATGAGTATACGCTGCCATCGGCACCGATTGGCTTCTCCTATCGCTGCTCCTCGGAGAAGCTGCTCTTCGCCGATCCCATCAGGAATGACACGCAAATGTATCTGCTCCTGTCCGATTATCAGGTGCAGCCCTGGTTAAATGGAGAACATGAATTCGGTGAAGTCTACGACTGCGTTGGCTTCATCTCGGCTCCCATATTGGCTGGCCTGCTCGTCTCGGCATTTCTGCTTGCCATACTCGGACTGGGCATCACTGCCCTGATGAGCATCCATTCGCCCAATCGCTTCGAGAGCTCACGCAACAAGCAGCTGACTTTCACAGTGCAAGAGTAAAGAGTCATCCTGGTCTTGATCGTGAGCACGCCAAATTGACAAAGATGTTCGTCTTGATTACCTTTGTGCCCGCTAATCCTCTGGCTCTGTTAACGTTGGCCATCGAGTTGATTCTCATCCACTTACTCTTTGTGCTCATCATGCTCTATATCTATGTACTATGGTATTACTAAACTTGTGCACTTAGGCGCGTCAAATATTTAAATTAATAATTACACATATATATGAATAATTAGTCTTGTACCAAATCTCTTGTATTATCAAATATATGTATAAATAGAGGAATCATACTTTAAAACAAACACCGATTTTGTGGGCAAAGTTAAGAAAATATACTAATATTTGTCATTTCGTGTGTGCAAAAAATACTAAATATACTTATCGATATATCGATATTACACGATTGCTGCTAGCCAAACGACAAATAATATGTTGTCAACAGACTTAATCGGTTGGTTGTTGGTTGCTGAACCTCAAATTTGTTTGGAATAAATTAACAAATGTTTAAAAAAAAATACTTAAGTCGGTTAGAACATATTAAAGTTTAATTTTACCAGCCCGATATTATTGCTGGCTGCATTTTATATTTCATATACTCCAATATATTTTATAAAATCACCAGGAGCCGCCAAAAATCATGTTAATATTGTAAACAAAAGAACACAAAATAATAAACAATTATTATTTGATTTTCTATCTTAATTTATTTCTTAAATCACATATTATTAAAGTTTTTTCTACATTTGATTCAACAATTTAATGCCAGAACCACTTAAATAGTAAATAAATTAATGATAAATACAAAGTTCTCTTAATTGTAATTCTCGCTGTAGTCAAACAATAGTTCGGATGTCTGCACATGACCCTGTCGGGGCATGCCACGAAAAAACCAACTGGATCTAGGAGTGCAGCTATGAGAGTGGTGGAAGTGATGGCAATGGCCATTGCCATGGTGATGGGCATGTTCCGTGCCTGCCTGCCATACGAATCCGTGATGCTGATGATGGTGGTGGTGTCGGTGATGATGGCCCCACCAGTGCGTGTCCCTGTGACAGTGATGGCTCCTCGGCGCATCAAGTGGTCTTTCGTTATTGCAAAAATGCATTTTGTTGCTATTAAATAAGTATTTTACTCTTCACAAAGCTATAACTTGAACGATTGAGCAATGGAACTCGTACTGTGGATCGAACAAGCAAAGCGAACCTTATATACGAAATTGTTGTCTGATAACATTCTCCAGATTCTGATGTAATTGGCTGTCGCTGTTTGTATACACTTCTGGGAACTTGATTATGATGATTATGTTATTATGTTATTAAAATAATCAAAAAATATAATAAAAATATGAATATAAATATAAATAAATATAAATTATAACATTATTATAACAAATTCTGAATTAGTTTTAGAAAGCATAATCGTGTGTGTTTATATTTCTGGCCAACTCGTAAACGTTAAACGGCAGAGATAACCAATACATTAGCTTGTTTGCGATATCTGTAAATAGTTGGCTTACTGGGTTTTCCTCTTTGTTTGGCTAAAACGTATGCGGCTTATTGAGAGATTGTGAAATTCGCCAATGTTCGCTAATGAAAAAGTGAAATGCGTTTGAGCTCAAACAAGAATTTCAAATCGGGCTACCAAAAATGGATGGCCAGTCGTTTTTGGCTGGAAATTCTGGTTATCTGGTTATCAGTTTTCTTCGCTCTAAGCAGCAACTTACTTTCATTGGCGGCCAATTGCAATGTGTGCGCAATTAAAGCCGCATAAAACTTTTGCCCACAACTGCAACTGCCACACTCGGCGCATTTGCAACTTGCACATGCCCCACACACAATTCGAGTTGTGTGTGTGTGTGTGCTTCTGAGGCTGGCCCCACTTTGATTTATGCATCATTAAGTCACGCCAATTGCTCGTTTGAAATGTTTTTTTTTTTCTTTTTTTGGTTTTTTGTTTCGTTCGAATCCCGTCCGGTTTTTGGTATAATTTTTACGACTGGCATACGACACAAGCCTCTGGCTTTGGGCCACCCGATTTTCCATAACATCTAAAATATAAAATAATAATAATAAAAGTTGGCCTCCAGCTGCGTTCGAGATGCGTTTCCAGCCAACAATCTTATTGGTTTCTGATTGGCTGCAAGTGAGAAAGAATGTTTCGCCACAAGTGGGTCGACTTCGATTGCGTTCACTTTTCCAACTTACTTTTACTGTCAACCGAACGTGTGGCCCGATTGCAGCAGTTCAGTGACTTAAACAAGATGAGGAGGCAAGTGGCAAGCAGCAAGCAGCAAAAGCAAAAGTTGCACCTGATTCTGTAATAAGAATTGCCGACTGCAGCTGGACTCGATGGCTCTGCAACTGAAGGCACACCGAAAGCAGCTTGGCGACTACAGCAAAAGTTATTTGTGAAAGTTGTTGTTGCCTCCCAAGGAGCTGACACAGCAGTGGCAGTGGCAACAGCAGCCACCTATCAACCAGATGATGTGCTTGTCGAGTGGCGATTAGGAATAGGCTGGCAAATGCATTTTCACCATCCATCGAAGCATCCGTCAAACGTCTCGAAATGGCTCGTCTAGTTTTGGCCACGATTGCGAACATAATTTTCCCCTTTCCCATTTTCTGCCTACTCTAGCATATTATATAAGAATTAATCTATATACATATGTATCTGCAGTGTGTGTATAATAATGCAGCATGAAATTGCATTATGATTACGCAGCATCCGACAATTTTTCAGCTTTGTGTCTGCTGCGGAAGCGCATCGTGAGAGACAAGCTGCAACAATTCACAACGATCGCATTGACTAGATTATAATTAAAAACAAACTTTAATCAATTCAATGGGGCATGCAACAGCGGATATGTATTTAGGGGAACTCTCTTGTCAGCTCGGGCAGCTGTCGAATCTGAGTAAATCCAAATACCAAACACATTCGATTTGACCTACTTTGAAATGCCCACAAATAAAAAACTTGATCTCCAATTATGAACTACTTATGACATGTGAAAATTCTTAGATATTTCTCATTTTGGTTCTAATTCGTTTTTAATGAAGCGTTCTAATATTTCAAATAAACACGATATGAGCATAGGGAAAGTGGTTTAGGAAAAACTATGTATGCATTTGTACACATAACATAAATACAATCCATAGAGTATATATATTCTCCATCAGCATTAACTGCAGAGACTATCTAGACATGACTGTCTGTCCATCCGTAGCTTTGAACAGCCCGATCTTAGAGATCATAAGAGAATTTCAATGGAATGCAATTCAATATCAAGTTTACTTTTTATCGATAACTGTCTCCGTTTCGCCACTGATTTCCATTAGCAATAAAAGCAACAATTTTCATGACAAAGCCTTCCAATTGACTCTTCTTACTTGCTATATTTGAAGTGCGTTGAAATGGATTACTAAAGTAATACCCGAACTTTTCCTACATTGAACATTGTAGTTATTATGACTACAGAAAGAGGGTATCTAAGCGTCGAACACTGCGTAGTAATTAGCCAGTTTGTTTTGTTTTCATAATGATATCTATGTATATAGTTAAGATTGTTAGCATTGACTAAACAGATTGTTGATATTGTGAAATGCTTATCTCAAAGCATTTGTGCGAACGCGTTTCATTCATAGATACTAAATCGAATCATTCAGTTGATTCTTTTATTAGACTGAACAGATTACTTATTTAAGTAAGTGTTAGTAAGTTAATAGTTATTGATATAACACGTTTTGATCATGACAAGCATACTTACCTATAAGATCTCTGTGCCAGTTTGTTTGTATGATTAAATAAATACAAAGTATTATAACATTTTTGTTCAAGTCATATGTAAGCAAAATATTCAATTAGGTCTCTGTGGCAACTAATTATTATTCTTATTATTTTTATTTAAGTTTTGGTCAACATTTTGTTGCATTATCATGGCATGTGAGAGATTTAGCAACTTTGAGGCATACGTTGCAATTATTTATAATAATCACTTTGCTCAATATTTGTGTTAAAATTTTATGATTATTGCAAATCTTTTCCGAGAAAGAGAAATCGTCAATTGGCGATGTCCCACTGGGGGAAAATGCAACCAAATCGAAATAAACAACAACAGAAGCCACGCGTAAGGCTTATAGAAATGTTGATGTCGATGTTGATGCCACTAACAAACTAAGTCAAACGGTTGCGTGTGTGTCCAGTTGTTGCTGCTGCCGCTTTGACGCGCTGGTGAAATGTGCGCAGGCGCCGTTAAAATAGATTTTTTTGGAAGAGTCTGCTGCTCCTACTGTAAAATAGCAAAATAGCAAAATAAAAGAAAAAAAAATACGAACAACACGCAAGTTGACAATTTTATGCGTTTACTAAATCAAATAGCACTAATTACTTGATTTTGTAAGCGATTTCGAAAAGCGAAGACAAGCACTTAAAACCATGAAAAGAGCAAAGAAAACCAAAAGAAAACCAAAAATAAAACACACATTGAATTGTGGACACGGAGTTACTTGACTTGAGTGTTGTTTAACAATTTCACATAAATATTTGCACTTGTTTCGGTTTTTTCTTGATTTTTCTTTTGCTTTTGCAACGAGTGAAATGAGTTGGCGAAAAAGTGAAATGCGTATTAGAAAGGAAAAGGAATCATGCCGGGAATCGCTCAGATGCTGGAAGCAACCAAGACAACCTTGACTTGGTAATGTCTTCATTACTAAGTGGTGGCTTGTATGCATGACCCACTGTGTCGGTGCTTCACTGATTACCAAGATGTGTGTGTTTATTTTATGGCGCAACTTAACGCCCTGTTAATCCGACTAAATATAAATGGCACGGCGGCAACCCTGGCGCAAATAAATACCAACACTACTTCAACTCTGACCCCCCCGCCCAAATGCACCACTAACCTTTGTGGTTTGTTTAATTGTTTTGTGATGCTTTCAATTGCGTACGATTAACGCGTAAATAACACGTGAAAATTTTGCAATTTTCCAGCAAGGTTGCCGCACTTGTTTGGTGTTTTCCAGAGTGCAGCAGCCGAGGCTGGCAATGAGCGTTAATCATTGGATGTAAATCTCGGTTCGTTGTTGATGGGAGTTTACCACTTACTTTTGTTTCGGCATATTTATGCAAAACGCCTGCCATTTCACCTTAGACCCTCTTCCCCCTAAGCTTTTGACGCCGCCGGGCTTTTTAGGTAAAATGAAGTTTTGCTGGTAGAGGCAATTAAGACTAATTGGATGGCTGTTTGTTCGACTCGGAACGGGGCAACTGGAAGTGCAGCCCCCCACAGGCGTTACTTATTCTTGTTGTTGTTGTTGTTGTTACTATAATGAAAGGTTTCTCGCAATTGCATCATAACAAGAAAACTATATACGTTGAAAGACGATTAGCTCAAAGGTGCCGTGTTCGTTTTTTAGCAATTTGCAACGCTGCCTGCTTATTCAATTAATAAATGATATGCACTCATAATTTCTTATGATTTTGGCCAACTTCACACTAACCCAAATACCTATGACTAAAATGCTGCGGCTTTGCCTGCCTTGCCCCACCATAGCCCCCGGCCCATCTCCATCCTCAAGTCTCATCGCATTTAAACTGAGCATCGGCAAATGGCAACATCAGGCAGCTGCAAATCGTTGCTTGTTTTTTATTCGCCAATCACAAATGGTGAAAAAGCGAGGAAATAAATAATTTTCTCTTGATATACCCTGTGGCTAGTTGTGTGTGTTGAAGCACTACAAATAAAGTGGTCAATTACAAAATTAATGAATTTAAAACGGAGAGCTTAATAATAATTTAGAGTTATTTTTGACAAATTTTGAGAGTATATTTTGAAATTAGAGATATTGGCATTTGAAATATTCGAAATGTCAAAACTGCTTACACACATAATCAATGACTGAACTAATATATAATATATTATAAATATTTACACCTAAAAAGCATGTTAGTAAGCTTGACATTGAACAGAGGACTACCATTATATTGATCTTTTCCTGAAACTTTAATGAAATTAAACTCTTACTTGTCCATATTTGATGAATAAGATAAAATTTCAAATATGCGAGGAAGAATTCATAAATCTTTTACCATTTTCACTATTTTCAACAGCTCTTCTAATATTTTGAGCGCAATTGTATATTTATTTAACAATAAATAACAGAAAAATGAATAATGTAATGATTTGTTTTTACTCATTATGATCAATGAACTCGTTTTTTTAATCAAACAATAATTAAATATCAATGAAATTTAAAAAAAATGAGAGTTTTTGTTTATTTGTCATATACCCAGGTTAAGACTTACATGGTATAAAAACAAACAAACAGCAGCCATTAGTCGCCATAGAAGTCGCTGTATTTTGAAACGTTCGAAAGACGCAGCGACATCTGCACGATGCCTACGTCCAAATAAACAGACAGCAACAGCAACAACAGCAATAATAAACTGCCCGGCTGCGCAGTCGTCTTGGCACCTCTCTCTCTCTCTCTCTCTCTCTCTCTCTCTCTCTCTGTGTCTCTGTCTATCGGCCAGTTGGCTTGCACATTACCTGTTGGCACTTTTTCGGTCATGACATTCGTTCAGTCTGCATTTGACTTTCGGTTCGTTCGGTTGGGTTCGCTGTGCAATCTGCTGTCATTCGTTCGATCGTTCGTTCGTTGGTTCGTTCGTATTGCGCCTGCGCAAATCGTTAAGTGAAAGATTCGTTTGCAGCGCGCTGACAGTTGTTGTTGCTCTTTAAGAGCGCGGGTGCTTGTGAACTGTAAATCGAGCGCGCGCCTTGCGACCGTGACAAGAATTTTGCTTTGGCATTTGCCACAAATGCTCGAAAAGTTAATGAAGTGCAAAAATGTTTGTTGTTGTTGTTGGTGTCATCAAATTGCTGCTGTTGTTGCAGTTGGCCTAAACACGCTGCAGCAGGCGTAGCGAACACTTTGATTTGCGGTTGCAATTGCCGTTGTTGTCGTTGTTGCCGCCTGACCCTGGCCTCTGCGGCTGTCAAGTGAAAACTGTGAGCGAAAACATCAAGTCGACTGGCTGTGAAAATCGCTAACGGATTAACTTGCTTACCCAGAACGAGGATCACAGCGAGATGTAAGTGTTGTAAAACCAAAATAACACATTTCTAAAATTCCAAAATGTGCGCAAAGTTTCACTTTAATCTGGTTGGTCTCGGCCAGCCAATTGACTTCGGGTTTGTGTTAATCTATGCGGCTCTTGAGATGGTTTCCCATTGACACCGCTCGATTAGTCCACTCGAGGGTGTGCCCAATTAGCAGTTCAGGTCATAAAAACTAAGAAGCAAAAAAAAAAATGGCATCTCATTTTAATTGAATGAAATTAACCCACTTTTGGACGTTGTAAAAAGTTTGTATAAAAATTGTAGAGGTCTTTGTCTTGTTTTCCTAATAATTGCCCTTTGGGCCAAAAAGAAGAAGAACTGAATATGAATAAAGCTGAAGTTGAAGTTAAAGCACTCCGAAACACGCCATCTGCCAAATTTTAATGAGCTGTAACCCAGTCTGGCCTGCAAATAGGTAGAACATTGCTTGTAGCCATGTCTACTTCTATGATATTATCTTTCTGGCTGTCTAACCTAATGTTTATTATTGTGTTGCGTGTAACACCTCCAGCTAGAGACAATAACAACATAAACATAAACAGTTGCTGTCTTTGTGTAAGGAAATCAATCACATACAAATTAGTTAAATACTCGACTACATTAGAATTGAGCACATTCTTTTATGGCTTAGTTCGCCAGACCCGGCCGGCTTTTGTTACCAAATTTGGAGCGCATTTGTTAACACCAATCTCTTTTGCTATGCTAAATTTATGCATTATTATTACAAAAATAAATCTGCGTTGGTTTCGCATTGTCTCTGATTAATTTTGAGGTCAAGTTGATGTTAAAATTGTTTTCGAATTCCCACTTACAACTTAGCGGTTATACTAATTTCCATAACTCTTTAATAGGCGAATAAAGCACAAAATAATAATCAATTATGATTATTTATTATCCGAATTAGTCTTTTCACACTTGACCCTCTAACTGTCTGTTACCAAATGCAAATTAGTCTGCCAATTTTGAAAAGCTATCTTCATTTTACTTACCACAAATCGGTTAGACTCTCTGCCTGCCTTGGGCTTAACATGTTGAAGTCGAACAAATTGGTAAACTATATCATAAAGTTGATAATAAAATGATTATAAACCATTTAATTCTTAAAAAGCTCGGGTGTTCAAGAAATGCAGCTTTATCTAACTTTATCTTTATCTGAATGTAAAATATTATTTATTTAAGTTTAGGTCTAAAATATATATATGAGTTATTATTCTCTTAACATTAGGGAAACATAATCTAACCAGTCTAATAATATTATTGGGAATATCTAACTCTGTTGAAAAGTTAGGTAAATTACCATCAGCATTTCGTGGCTAAGTTTTTACATTGTTTAATCGACAACGCCCCGAAGATAGCAGTTTCGTTAATTCTGGTAATTTTTGGTCTCTGTATCTCTCCCTTTGGGTCCCCTTCTAATTGGAGCAGGTGTTGTGGCGCGGAGCTCACAGCTTCTAGCTATCCATCGCCTATTGTGAGATTTTAATGGCCAGCGCATGTCAGTTTCAATTGGCGCTTCGTCTTTGGCTTCTGTTTCGGCTTTAAGCTCGAATTGGAGAAGCCAACAAAAGTCGCTCGATTGCATGCAAGCTAAGCAATTAGAAGTTTGTTGGCCTGCGAAAAACTATCATAGAAAGTCAACAGAAGCAGCAGCAGCAACAACAATAATCATACGAAAATTAAAAAAAAGCCACATAACAAATTGTTGTAATAACACTCGTGAAAAAGAGTTATGTTTGTCTTTAGCTTGAACAACAAATCATTTCACATTTCCACACAGGTTCTGGCCTGTCTGTCGCTGCTGCCGGTCTTGGTCGGGTTCATTAAACCGTCGTCAGCTCAGTTAGATAGAAAACATGGACCGCAGAGTTCTGTCAGCTTGCTTGGCTTCCGTTCTCTGCTTTTGGCTATGACACCAGAAACTGCATGTGAGTAAGCCAGGCTTACATAACACACTCCCCAAGCCAGCCCAGCGAAGCGAGTCGCAATCTCTGGTGTCATAGTTGTAGCCTTTTTGTGGCTTTTCTTTCGCATCTTTCAATTTGTCGCCCATTGTGGCATAATTGTATTGTAATCATGTCGCCCCTTTCTTTAAGGCCCGACTCAATCTTGGCCGTTGCCTGTTTGTTGTTGGCTGTTGGCTGTGCGTGTCTAACTGAAAATCTGTTTGCTTTGTGCCCGCTCATGTTGACCCAAGCCATGTTTGTCGTTCTGGCCGCGAGGAAGTCATCTACATGAGCTCAGCAAAATCACACAAATCAAATCTGCAAGATTTGTCGCACAACATGTTTGCGGTTAAAGAGAAAGAGCGCTAAAAAATCCTGCATAGCGGTTTGGCCACACGTTGCAAGCCAGATTGCTTTGCTTGTTTCCCACATTATGCGATCTGCAGCTGCCTGGAAAATAATTAAAAACAATGCTTAACATTTTTTTTTTTTTTGGTTTTGAGTAGATCTTAACTAGCCCATAAAATTATGTTCTCACAGTAACACACCTTATTTGGATAACGGCGAAATGCGGCTATTGCCAAAGCGCATTTAGAACGAAACCAAACAATAACAACAAAAACAAGAACAGCTCAAAACAAGTGGCCCAACAGGGGGCGGGGGCTTCAATTAAGGCGTCTACCTGGCCGTCAAGCCGGTCAGCAATATGGCTTAAGTAATGCACAAGCTCTGAACTCTTTTGGGTGGGTCATTTCCATCACTTCCAGCATTTACCACATTTAGCGCGCTTGGCTGCTTTTCTTACGAACATACCTATAAATATATATATATACATATGTTTATATATATATAAGAGTCTGCTTGTCGTTCCTCACAGCCACAACAGTTGTTGCCAAACATAAAATGCTTAATTCTTGGGAACACAAACATATTTTCGAAACGGGGAGACCACCACTTGAGAGATTTTGGTTCAGCTTCAGCGCATCGAATTCCATGAAAAAATGCTAGTTGCATTAACAGCCCAACTACCAGGTGGAAAATGCGGAAAAAATGTTTAGAAAAAACAGATTTAAGCAGAACTTGTTAACTAAGCGACTTTCTTTTACAACAAACAATTGTGTTTGATCGGATTCATTGCTGTAACGGAACTCGATATGGCTATAATTTATTTGTTGTTTTATTTGTTTATGTGCAAATAATGATGTTGTCAGCCTTGGGCAAAAGCAGCTTAGATTATTTATATTAGAACAATTTGAAATTTATATTTATTGTTCAATTTCAGTTAAAAAGCTTAAAAAACATAATTAATTAAGCAAAGGCTGTTGGGCTTATTTACTTTAAATAAATTTATAAATGCTTTTATAATACACTTAAATTTTTTCCTATTATGTAATATTTGGCTGAAAAGCATAAATATTAAATAAAATGTTTGATTTAGATGCAAATGATGATAAAGTTTTAAATTAAAAGAAAGCAGTTTAGTTTACATAATTATAATTATAACTATAATTTATTATTAATTCTTTCTCAGTCCACATACAACTAATGTGTTCCTAATAAGGTCTCACAAACAGAAATGTAGACTTAAATTTATATCTTTTTCATTAGTAGATTTGTTTACATAACCAATAAATATCTAGAATGTGGATCATGGGCAACCATAATGATTTGTTGATGAAGAAAAAATGCTTTTAAATAACTAATAAATATTAAGATCGAATATGGAAGAATCATCTCAAATAAAACTAACATATTTCCTTTTTGAAATGAAATAATCGGTCTGAAATTTCATCATAATTTTGAATATTTTTAAAAATGGTAAGCAAAAACAAATTGGCAGTTTAAGAAATGGGTTTATTTATATATTTGAATAATTTGATTAGAATGCGTTTGAAGTTGTGAAGAAAACGGCTTAAAAAGAACGAATACATAATTCAAGTTTGGAAATGGTAGACATTTCACTTGGTTTGCTCAAAGCCATTTATTATTTTAAACTCTTTATTGCAGGACAAAAAAGGAAGTATTTCCATAGTATATATGTATACCTTTCATAACTTTGCTTAATATATTTAAATTAATATATACTTGCACCCTTTGCAATCAGAAATGATTGCATTAAAATCAAGTATTTCATTTATATATTTATTTTATTCATTTAAAATCTATAAAGCTGATTGTAGCAGTAGAAAACATAATATCAATAAACATTAAAATAAAATATATTTATTTTTTAATATTTAAAGTATTTTTAATGCATTTATCTGTAATTATTTACTACAAATTGTTGGCTTAAGGTTAAAAAGACAAATAGCTATTTAATAGGTTAAATGCATTATTAAGGAAAAGTCATTGAACATTGTTAACAAATTAGTGTACAAAGGAAAGTTTTCGTACTCCTTTGGTGACTGTTTAATGTTGCATTGTTTGTTTTGTGTCTTGTTTGATTTGGTAGTTGTCATTTCAGCAAGGGAAAAACTCCCACAACCTTACTGTTGGTGCAGATAGATATCATAGTAAGTAAGTAGGTATATCAAGGCATACTTCCTGAACAATTGCACACACACACACACTTAGTTAGTTCGTATGTGATTAAGCGCGTCAGGTTTAAAGTTATGATAAGTTATGTGGCCCGCCCCGCGGTGAAAGTGCCAATTGTGTTGTTGCCTAAGCGAATTCTTAGCCAGACAGATTTCCTACATTCATATATGAGCAATGTGTTTTATACCATTTTTTTTCTTTAATGTTTTTTTTCTGCTTTACAGCCGCAGCAACTACGCATAGATACAATAGCATCTGAGAGACTGTCCCCCACGCATCGTCGTCGCCATGGAGCCAAAGTTGTTGTAAGCGCCCACAGATTCGACGCAGTTGATCTCTCATCGCATTCGCATACGCATTCAGCATTCAGCATACCGCATCAGCATTTGTATTAAAGCCGCATTCGACCATATTCCATATTAACCCATTAGTTGCCACATTGTTCAAGTGTAATTAGACTCGGCCTCCTCGACAGAAAACAGCTGCTGCTCAAGAATCACCAGGAGGCCATACATCAATCGCAGTCACACTTCGATTGTCATTCCATGGCGGATAGTCGGGAACGCATACGCGGACCGTCGCGGGATGGTCGCGAATTTCTGACCAGTCCCCGCCAGGTGCTGCGCCGGCTCATGCTGCTCTCGGAGGGGCGACAGTATCGCGAGGCGGCGGGCGTAGTGGGTCGTCTGGGTCCATCGGTGCTGCACTCGGTGATTGCGGAGCTCCCCATTGATCTGCTGCTGGAGCATCTGCCGCACAGCGCCTATCTGCTCGAGTCCTTCTACACAAGGTAAGCTAAAGGGATTGATTGACTGTTTGGTATTGATTGATCTCATTCTGGCAGGCTGACCACATTGAATAGCACACCCAAGCCGGATGTGCCCAGTGAGACGGTTGTCTGGCAGCTGGTGCGTCTCTTCGCCAATCCCCATGAGAGCGGATTGAGACAGCGCTGCTCCAAGCTAATGCAGGCCCTGGCACAATATGAGCCGGGACTGCGTCAGAGTCTGCGGGAGCGAAGGCGCAGCTTTGACAATGCTGTGCAAGGATTGGGTGTCCATGGACTGACAACAGATGCTAGCGCAGCGGGTCAGTTGATATCACTGCACGTGGCACTGAAGACGGAGCTGCAGCGGCACGTTGATACCTACAAGATGGCCATACACAAGCTGGAGGAGCTGAGTATGGTGACGGTCAATCAGGATCCGGCACACTCCTCGCACCAGCGTCTCCTGGCCATCAACTATGGCGATATACAGCAGCGACTGATCGACAACAAGACACTGCTCACGATGCTGGATAAGCCGGCGCTAAAGCAGCTGCACACCCTGGTCGAGAACCTGAGCACACGTGTGGAAAACGACAAGGATGTGCTCTCCTGTGTGGGCCAGGTGAAGCGTCTGGATACACAGGCGCACATTGAGAAGCGACCAGCTGCCGGTCTGCTCATGAACTTCTCACGCGGTTGCGAGGTGGTGCTCCACATGATGGGGCCCGAGAGTGTGCCCCCCAGCCCTGTGGCAGCTGTCAAAGTGAACGCCACGGGCAGCGCCGGCGGCAGCAGCTGCAGCGATGGCTATCACTCTGATGATTCCACCAGCGAGGATGGCAGGTAAGCAGCAGACCCAAGATCTAAGATTCGTTTTCTCTTTTCTCGAAACGATTCTGGCACTTGACATGATTCGTTTGTGCCACCATCACCCACACACCCATGGCTTCTACTCTCTCTATCTCTCTGTCTCCCTCTCTGTCTCTCACTCTCACTCTATTGCCTACGCATTCACAGCGAAATGGTGTCACACTACCGAAATCTGTACATCGAGAACAGAGCGGACGCCCTGGAGGCGTTGGACAGCATGCCACAGCTGAAGCATGTGCATAGCTTAAAGGCCAAGATACTCTTCTCCATGATTGTGGTAAGTCTGCATGCGAACATATTTCCAATGTATACAATTAAATTGTCGAAAATGCTTTAGACTTTTAGACATAAAAATATCGCCCTGATTTTAAGTAGAAATAATTTTTAATTATATTAAAAAAGTCTACAAAAATAAATATTTTGCACACAGCAAGAATTTATGAAATATACAAAAACAACCAATTTGGCAAAAGAATAGATTAGATATTTATAGTCAATAATTTTCTTTTGATTCTCTCCCAGCCCACAAACAACTTAAGCAACTCTTAATAAGGTTCCATAATCCCATAAATTTAGAATCAAGTTGAGATCGTTTTTTATTAGTAGATTTGTTTACATAACCAATAAATATCTAGAATCTGGATCATGGACAACCATAATGGTTTGTTGATGAAGAAGAAATGCTTTTAAATAACTAATAAATATTAAGATCGCAAATGGAAGAATCATCTCAAATGAAACCCAAAAGGGAATGCTTAATTTATTTACATATTTCCATTTTTTATAGTTAAATAATCGTTCTCAAATGCGATCTGTTCATCATTATGAAAATTTTCATAAATGGAAAAACAGTTAAAGCTATAAAATTAGTTATTGCTTTCATATCGAATAAATCGTTTAATGTAAAAAGTTGACATTTTCAATTTTGTTTTTTGTTATTATTGGCGATCGCAATTTATTTTGCGATATATAATTATTTCGAAAACTTATGAAAAATGAGCGAAGCGAATTTTAGTATATATTAATTATGACGTTAGCGGGTATCTCAGATTGCAGAAACAGATACTTAGATGGAGATACAGCTAGCTGGCAAATTGTTATGGCAAAATATCAATTTGCAACGCATCGATTAGCTATTTTCGTGGCAACTGATCGAGTTTTGGGCACTGATTAAATGTTATAGAAGAAGAAAGTGGCATGCCCCAGGGCGACTGTTGCTGAGAAATAGCTTTGGCGGTCGGGTGCTGCTGGTTTTGTGCGTCTGCTATCTAAACTCGTGGATAAATAACTTTCGATCTTCGGCGATGAATATAGAGACAAGTGGCTCGCTCGCTTCATGGGAAAGATGAATGACACCGACAATTGGCTGGATCAGCTGGCCAGCGCTTTGGGTTTGGGTTGGTCTGGTCTGGTTTGCGTTTGCGTTTGCGTTTGCTTTTGCGTTTTGACCGTGGGCTGTTGTTGAACCATTGATAATGATTGGCATATTTTAGACCTTCTTTTTCTCGTTTCACCACTCTTCATTTCTATCTGTGCAGCTTTCTTTTCGACTGTGCCACGGCATGCGGGAGCGCAAGGTGCTGGAGGTGCGCCGGGTGCTCAACTGTCCGCTAGACAGCAGCTGCGAGACGACCCTCGCCTTGGATCGATCAGTACGGCATCATCTGCACGAGACGACCGACAGCTTTCCGCTGGGTGAGATCGAGCGATCTGTGTTCAATCAGGTGCTCTCCACACTGCACGAGTATCCCTGCCTGGAATCCTGTCCCCCACTGACGCACTTCGTCAGCGCCTGTGTGCGACTGGCTTGGCGCATGATTAATCAAAAAGCGCCCTACTATCTGGACACGGATTTCAATCTAGGTGAGCACGATCAATAAATATCTACTTAAAATAAATTTCTAATAGCTGAAACCAATATTTTTTGATTGAGAATCTTGTTTATAATTATTTTCTTCTTTTTTTTTGTTTGATTAATAATATTGTAATTTTATAACTGAACTATTTTATATTAAAAATAGTATTAAAAAGAGACTTAAATGTAAATTAAATAATATATCAATGTATATCAATTTCAAATTATTTTTTCCAAGTTCTTGTTTATTTTTATTTACTTTTTTTTCATTTATTGTTTTCAATTACTTTTTTTTAAGGTCCAATAATATTTAAACGGCGATGAAAACAATTTTTAAAATTGAAAAATTTTTTTTTGTTTCATCAGTATTTAATTTATGATATATTATTAGATTTTATATTTACTGCATGCATTTCATCTTTTTTATTTGTCCTTATTCCGTAGGTTTCCTTCGTCCCGAGAAGCACGAACGCCATCCGCAGTCGGATCGTCGCTCGGACCTGATCAAGGCGTTCTTGTGGCCCGCTCTGATGCAGAACAATCAGTGTGTCTTCAAGGCTGTTGTTGCCACCTAGATGCACACACACTTTCACATATACACTTAATTTACGCCTAATTTACTAAGTTACGCAATTTGTACATAATTTATATAAATATCTGGTAAACCCATTAAACGATAACCTAAACTAGGCACAGCTGATTGGCTTCAAGAGAACACTCTGGCTGCGCTCCTTGTTGGTGCAGAGCAGCGGATGCTCCCCGTAAAACTCAATGATGGCATAGGGCGATGGGAAGAGACGCTCTTGCGGCTTCATTTGGCCAATGGCATAGCGTTGTCTTCCATCGATTTGGCGCACGAACAGATGATAGAATTGGCGATCCGCGCAGATGCTCACAATGTACTTGATGCACACATCCGTCGCCTTGAAGGGTCGCACCAAACAAGCGCCATTCTCCCGCTCCCAGAGCATGTGTTCTGCCATAGCGCGATCCACGGTGAAATAGTAGGGTTCCGTTTCGATCTGGCGCTGATCAATCTCCTCATAGTTGGCATCAGCATCGGCATCGTCTATCGACAATTATTTTGTTATTTGTTATTTGTTGTGAGTTTTGTTATCAGAGATGAGCACGCTTCAGAACTCACCCACAATGATG
Source organism: Drosophila atroscutellata (assembly GCA_035041605.1). Taxonomy (NCBI): domain Eukaryota; kingdom Metazoa; phylum Arthropoda; class Insecta; order Diptera; family Drosophilidae; genus Drosophila; species Drosophila atroscutellata. The sequence continues at coordinate 454,391 of JAWNLA010000094.1, read as the reverse complement.
TAATCGTGTCGAGCTGCTCTCTGCTGATCGTCATCAACGATTGTTTCCAAAACCCGTTTGCCAGCATCGCTGTCAACGTCACCGTCACCGTCGCTGGCCTGGCGCCTATAGCCGAAACAGCAGCCGCAGCGCTCTCGATAGCTGCTCGAGCAGGCGAAATTGCTCTCCGTCAGGCTGTTGTAGAAGCGGGCAAATAGATTTTGCAGAACCGTCCAATAAACACGTGCGCACCAACACATGGCTTCTCTCTCCTCCCGCTCCCTCTCTCTCTCTCTGACTGCACAATCGAAGCTTAGCCTTCGTTGTTCCTTGAGTTGTTCTCGGCTGGTTCCAATCCGCGTCCGTTGCGCCACATCTTTCACCAACGCGCGACTCCAAAGACTGAAACCTAACACAGACAGACTGACTGCCTCTGCGCAGAGCCGTCGGCGCGTCTGCACTGTCTGACAGATTAATTAAAATGTGTTTAATGCGCATATAATTTGTCGTACACATTTCTGTCTGTCTGTGTGTGTGTGAGTGGGTCTCTTTGTGTGAGTGTATAAAATGTCCATAAGTAAATATCATATACATATCATGTATTTAAAGAGCGATATTCATATGCCCTATGCACAAAAATGTGGCTCAGTAGGGTTTCTTGGTGTAAACAAAGAATGCCATAAAATAAATATGCATAATCGAGTCCCAGGCTATTATATGGTATAATAATACACACTTATTATTATAATAAAAACTTATTTCAGAGTGACTGTCGTACAATCTCTCAGACGATCCCTAATTTAAATGAATATATCAGGTATATAATACTTTATATTTATTCCTTTTTGTTGGTCATTTACTAAAGTATTCAAATATTGTGATCTAATTTGTATCATACAAATCATTTCCCTCCAAGGCTTATGCTTACTACCTTTTACAGGGTATCTCCACGTCAATAACTCCCAGCATTCCCACTTGTTCTGTATGGGGAAGCATTGTAGTTGTATTTGTTTGTTTTTGTTGTTAATTTTATGGCTCTTGCCCTAGGTAATATGATATCATAATTGTCACAGTCTTTGACAGCGCAGCCAAGTGCAGATCTTCTTGCATAGTTTAATGTTCCCACAAGCTGGAATAATCATATTTTGTACGAGATTTGTACGCTCGAAATGTGTTCCCTCATGCAAGTGTCTAAACCGCAGCAGCCAAACCCATTCCACCGCACAGCAGTAGCTAGTTGCTCATCGTCTCAAATGCGTTCATTGAATGTTGTCAAGGGATCCCATTACACTGGGATTAAGATTCAGCTACATATATAGACACCCAACAGCGCAGACAAACTGGAGTCAAGTGGTTGCCATGTGGCGCAGATGGGCGCTATTGTGAGCTGGTAAGGTCAAAATTATTTGACATTGAAAACAATTCAAAAAATCATGATCCCCAATAAAAAGCCCTACAGAGTCAACTTAAGCTTATTAATAATAATAAATATCACTTCACACTGATGATGGATAGGCAAAAGTCTAAGAAGTGTTGGACATACCTAAAATGAGCTTATACTATAGCTTAGATTAAGAGTTTATTGCTCACACATGAACCTTTAAGTCGATCGTCTTTTGTTTTTGTCTTATACAAACGTGTACTACAAAGTTAAAAAATAAATATATTCTGACTATATCTGTATTCTAATTGGTTTGAGTCCTTACTTAGCCGATGATGAGTATAAGAGTGCTAAAAGTCGAGTACTTAATGGCTCAACATTAACATTTAGCCTAGACATAAACCCTGAACGAAACTTTCGCGAAGCCTGCTAAAAGCTTAGCAAAATTTGACCGCCTCGAAATCTATAAGGATTTTAAATATGCCGTGAGCTGATTGTGTGCAATTTCGATGTTCAATTGCCGCGTGCAAATGGTTGCCATTTTGCGGGGCATGCAAACCGTTAAGGTAACAATAAATTTGAATAGGGCAAACTCATTGTATGTGTACGAGTATAAGCATAAATATAAGTATAAGTTTAAGTATAGGCTTTGCGCATGTATAAGTCAAGTGACAATTTCAAAGAGAGCATCGCAATCGAACTCTACAGGCTCGTCACGTGCGTCAAATGTCAATAAAATGATATTTCTATTTATCAAGCATTAATAACAATGCGAAATAATACGATCGCAGACAGAATATAGCGCTGCCAATTAATATGCGACAAACAATTTTGATTGAACTGCTAACTAGCTTGGGCCAACAATGTCGACGTCGTCGTCGTCGCTAGCAGCGCCTATAAGACAACAAAATCGCACAAATTTATTTTGGCCATACGCAGCGCCGTTCAATTGAGTTACGAGCAGTTAGCCCAGGGTCTGCCCAGCGCCCAGGGCAATGTCAGTCAAGGTGGCGCCGCAGTTCAACTCGATCGATGGAAAAAGGGGGTTGGCCCATTAATATCAATGAGTATCAGCATCGTTTATCAATGCTGCTGATTGAAATTGCCGACAATTCAATCGCCCAAACTCATTTTATTTATATTTTGTACGCCATCGATGTCAAAGAACCGTAACGAGATGTGCGCAATTCATATCTCAATTATGTGACACATATATTTGTGCGTGTGGAGGTCCATCAAAAATGTAATAGAGTTTTGCAGCAAGTAGCTGTCAAAGCGGCGTATGCTTCATATGAGCACGCGGTCATTTTATGCGCCACTAAAAAGGCTATTACAATAAAAAAAAATAAGAAGACATTCGCAGAGATTTGTTCCTGGCTGCGGCAGCAGTTCGCATTCTAGGCAGCCATAGGAATCGACTCTCAAAACTCACCACAAGCACACACACATAGGCACACACACAGTGCAATACTCAACATGCGAAATCATGAATAAGGGCTTTGCCCGGCAATGGGTGTGTGGGGGTGTGTGGGGCATGGGGCATGGGGCGCTTCTCTTCTGCCGAAGCCAGTCGAATCCGCGTCGGCTCGAACCGAGAAGCCGCTGCGCAACAGTCGCAACAGCAACCGCAGTCGCTATCGCATTTGTATATGTGTTTGTATTTGTATTGGCTATCCGGCGGAGGCGTTGTATCCCAGCAAAGTGTTTGCGCATTTTGCCATCGAGCGTTGGGCAGCGCGGATGAATTTCGCAGCAGGCGCGAGTGTGTCAACAAAAAAAAAATAATAATAAAAATACAATAAACAAAATCCAAAAGAATACATTGGTTTAAATCAAACAGCGGGCGCCTCATCAAACCCAATAAATTCAAATTCAAAATCCACATGCGAATATTAATGCGGATTCACAGATATTCGTCAATGAATCGCTTCGCCTAAAGATTTCCATCACAGCTTTATACGCAGCCTAAGCGTCAATAAGTGTCAATTAAATTAGCGCGCCAATATCGAGAGGGATTTTAAATTTCAGTCGGTCGCAACAGGTGCCCCTCTGAGGTGTGTCTCCACCAGTGAGTGCCACTCACCAATCGAAAATTCGCACTAATTGGGCATTAAAGTGAAATTGAAGCACTGTCGAAAACAGCAGATAACAAATTTGTTAGCCTATCTGGCTGCCAGTGTATTGATTGCGTGCATAAATTTGGCTGAAAGTGTTGTGTTATCAGTTTGTGAATATTACGCAAAGGAAACTCCTTTGGGCAACTTTAAAAACTTGCACACGAATTGGGTAAATTGTTTTTCAAATTTTATTGCGTCTGCGTGTGTTTCATTTATGAGTATTCTAATTGTTGTTGTTTTTCATTTTTAAGTAATAGTCAAGGTCCTTGTTGTCAACAATGAAAAGTAATAAATACTTAATTAAATTCGAAGCGTATGCTCAGAGAAGATTGAAATCTATATACGAAAAATACTCATAAACCTATTAATAAATGTCGAATTAGACTTAAATAATTGACTCAGCCCGTAGACATTAGTTGGGCAACGCAGGAACATAAACAAAAAGAAAAGCCGATAAATTTAATGATTCAGAATTTTAGTATGCTAATCAGGGGTGTTAATATTTGAGTACATGCAACATATGCGTTGCCCAAAAGCAGTGAGAAAATCAATAAAACTCGGACATGTTGGGAATTGTGGGCAGTCATACAAAGTATATTTTATGCTCAATGTATTTGTAATATAAATATTTATATGCTACTCATCTTTCGCTGACCTGTTGCACGATGTGCTTCTGTGTTTCGGTTTGCCGTTGCCTGTTGCTTTGTTAGTTTATTTTTGATAAATTAATTATGTTGCCCGCTAATTACTACTTCCGTCCGCTCCAGCGGATTCACTCGACTCGTGCGTTGTTTCTAGCATTGAAATCAACTTCAAATAAGCTAAACATCCAATTGCAATTGCCAAATTCTAATACACCTGTTGCCACCAGTCCAAGGTCAAGTGCAAAGAACTCTGCAAAACGTTCTGTTGCTCATACGCCCCATGTACACCAGCTGCAGCCGCAGCAGCAGCAGCAGCAGAATAAAGCAAATTGAGTTCGGGTAGCGGGCATGGAAAATTGGCGACCGCTGCTCATGAATTATGGGAAACATTTCGCATTTCTCAAAACAAATCGAGCAATGCAAAAATGCTCAACTTGAAGGCGGCTGGCATTCAGTTCTATCTGTCCATATAACTGCGTGTAGCCAACAGATGCACTCGCTGCCCCCAAACCGCAATTCACATGCATTCTGCTTCTTCTTTCTTTTGCAGTGCTCACTGTGGACGCATGGACGGTGAGGTGGGGATGTGAGGGGAGGTGGGTGGTGGGTGGTGGTTGGTAAGGGGTATGCCAGTTGCAATCGCCTTTTGTTGATTGCGCCTTTGTGTATAAATTAATTAAATTAAAAGTTTCCGGTTAAGCCTCCAAATGCGGAACGCAAGTCGCCCATTCAGGCATAACTGCACTTGCACACACACACGCAAACACACACACGTGTTACATGTGCCTGTATAAGTAAAGTAAAGTAGTCAAGTTACTTTGCATCTACAATCATGGCTACAGTTGCAGATAAGGTTCTTAGAATTTATTATTATTATTATTTATTGTAACTTTTCTAAAACGAACCACATCGACATTAATTATTGGGTTCCCAGTTAGAAATACCTTAAGTATACCCCTATTAAAATATAAGTATATTTACATTTATTTTATATTTCTTCCATAGAATTTATCCAATAAGTGTGCTATGTACTTATGTGGAATTCATTTTTGAATGACTAATTATATATTATATATTTGCATATACATATATATTTGTATATATATATATTTATATTTATATATATTCATAAAATCATTTTATGCGTTTTATTTTTGCATATGCTACCCTTATCATAATTTGGGAACCTTTCAAATGCCAAAAGCCATTTAATGCTCGTTTGATTTTGTCAGAGCAACGTGTGCAACGGTGCGAATGCGCAACGTATCACAAGAGCCAAATATACACACAATCTATATATAAGTATTAGCATATTAAGTATAAATATATAGATATATACATATATTTTCAATAAATATGTTTCTTATATTTATTTATACACATCTTTAGCTACTTTGACATTTTTAAACCCACCCAAACACTGCATCATTATAGTTGGTCAAAAATATATTTCGTAAGCCGATTGCAAAATATGAAAAAGAGATTTGCGTTTGTGATTTTGCTTGTACTTTTGCCAAAAATCCGCAACAAACGCACAACTAGAGAAATGGACAAATCTGATTTGAATGCGATTGTTTGAATTAAATGTAAGTCACGAACGCGTAAACAGAGGTCGGATTTTAGCATGTTCGCCATTGGCAAACATATGGAAATCGTAAAACCAAAAACCAAAAATAAAAACCAATAACTGAAGTTTTGGCCACTCCAATTAGCACTCAATTAGAAAACAAACACGATGTTAATTACAATCGCAAATTGGCACGCGGCAATAACTCAGCGAGTGCCTGAAATTGTCGCAGATTTATCTGCTGCAAACGGACACCGCCTACCAAAAACACAAACACAAATCAGCCTACTCCTCCGCCTCTGCTGCCCTGCTGTGCCTGCATGCAATTAATGTGCAGTTGACCTTCACGTTAACTAAAGACCCAGTGTCAATATTATGACAGGCAGCTCACTCTACCCCAAGGGAAGGAGAAGGGTGGGTGCTGGTCAGAGCATGATGTTCAAATATGATGGATATGCTTGGGACGCGTTCCGAATCCCTATGGATCACATTTTACTGCCTCGCTCTCCCTCTCTCTCTCTCTCTCTCTCTCTCTGTCTATCTGTCGCTGTCTGTCTGGTTCTGTCTGGTTCTGTCCCTTGTTTGCGTGGGCGTTGTCGACCTAATGTTGACATCACTGTTGCCTTTTAATGGCACCCTTTATGGCCACTTTAACACACAAGTAAAATGTTAAAACTGACCAGTATAGACGAGTGCATATACACACACACACACACAGCACTGCTCTTAAGCAGAAAAAAAAATCACATGAAAGCCACACTTGCAAAGTTATAAAACTAAAAATAATTTTATTAAACAGCGTTAAGTAGGTGGAAAAAGCCTCTGCGCGTTTTAAGGTGTTACTTAAATATTTATTTATTTATTAGACTATTTTCACTTGACTTTGATTATGTGCTCTATAAAAATGGTAGTCAAAACTAATTGAAAGCTATGTCTATGAATATATATATATATATATATATATCGCATTCTTAGCATTCAGTTCTGGTGCCAAGCCAATTACATTTGTTCTGCGGCCTGTTTGCTATTTGCTATTTATGGCAATAGCTGCTGTTTCTTATGACACATTCCCTGTTGGCACGCGCAATTGCATTAAATTTGCATTGATCAGCAGTGGAATTGGTGCTGGAGCTAAGGCAATCATACACACACACACACAAACGCACGCACATATACACGCACAGCATACACCCCACCGGCACCCCCACAAGCAATTTTGTCTTGTCGACATAACTTTCCATTTGTCTGATCCTGTTATAAACTTTAATAGTATGCAGCAATGCGCCCAACAGAACCGCACTGGATTAGTGTGTGTGTGTGTGTGTGTGTGTGTGTGTGGGAGTGTGTGTGTGGGAGTGTGTGTGTGTGTGCACTCAGAGAAACTAATCATTTCGCAATTTCACAGAATGGGTTCTCTGAATCTCTGCCTGAAAACGAATCCCGACGGAATTCAAAATATATTAGAGTATAAAAAAATATAAAAAAAAAATACTTTACTCTGGCAGAAACCGGTTTGATTTTTATTTAGAAATAATTTCTAGTTATACGAAAAAATGTCTTAAAATTATAAATGCTCTTATTTAAGAAAAAAATATTTCAAAAAAGTGGAAAAGCTCTTTATTAAAGTCCAGTTGCTGTCTGCTTTACAGAAGGGTTTAATAAGCAACATTTTGGAAATAATTTAAAGACATCCGCTTTAGAAATATACTTTCTGAATGAATAAGCTCAGTTGAAATTGGCAATTTTCTAAAATTCAGATCCATTTTTTTTTTGAGTGCGAGTCAGTTTGTGTGTGTTCGACTGGCAGTAGAAAAGTGGATTACTTTAGATGGCAAATTGCGTGTGCTGCTCTCATGCAAAAGTCATCATCGAAATATGACAAAAATAAACATAGTTCAGTAATCATTTTGTTGCCCATGAACGACTCATCATCAGCCGCAATTTTGGCAACTAAATGTAGATTGCAGCACTGCCCCACAGCGCTGCACTTGGCGGGGGCGCATTTAATGTTCTGTATGCGAATGTGGCATTCGAGACGAGTTCAGTGCACACGATGCACATTAATTTTATCAGAGATAATTGCTGCCGCACAGTCAATCAGTCAAGCTGTCAATCAGTCAGCTGATCAGTCAATTGTTCAGTGGGACAGTTGTGTCTGCTGGCTTATAATTAACGAATGGTTCAGCACCTTTTGTCATAAGTGAATGTGTGGGTGTGTGTAAGTGAATTATGCTAAAATTATTGATGAATTATGTTTGTGCAGTCAGCACTGTGTTAATGAAGTGTTAATGTTTACTCTACTTTGAATTATTTATGTGAATAATGAGAACAACTCGCTTCACATAGTTGATTTTCAACAATTCAGTCACATTTGTTGGTTAGAGTAATACGCCCACCAAAAGGGAGGGGCATTGGGCTGACGCTGGTCGCCATGGCATACCTGAACAGCTGCACGTCGTCTCGCTGGGCAATCCTTGGCTCGAACGTCAGTGCTGCCAAATCAGTCAAATACAAGTCTAAAAAGAAAAAAAAATTAAATAAAAACCATTTGACAAACGCAATTTATTGAAATGCCATTTTAATAATAATTTTTATGGACTATGGGCACAGCATTTGTAATTGTTGTTGTTTTTGTTATTGTTGTTATTGTTGCTTTTGCTTTTGCTTTTGCTGCTGCCATTTTGGCTGTTATAAAAATAAATATAAAAAAAAAGGCAGATCATTTAAATGCAAATGCCGCACAACTTGTGGCGAACTGCAGACATTAAAATGTATTTAATGGCACCCAGTCCGAGATTAGTGGTTAGAACCGATCTAGAACCCGGTCACAGCTCATCGCTCACAGCGGTCAGCACGCAACTTGCATTAATTTGTTGCGTGCAACTTTGTTGAGAGCCCCATGCGAATCACATCCGCCGGAAATGAGCAACTTCTGCTCGCAGCTCTCTCTCCCTCTCTCTCTCTCTCTCTCATCCTGTCTGCCTCTTGCTCTTTCTCTCTCTCTCTCTCTCTCTGTTAACTTATTAAGTTTCAACTAAGTGCGCCACTTGTTGAAATGTTTGTTTTTAAGTACGCCCCATAAGCGAAAGCGGCAAAGGATGCCAGTGTCGCCGCACAAGAGGGGCAGGTCAGCAGGTCACGTAGTTGTGACGCCGTTAATGAACAACATCAACAGCCTACACATCATTAGCTGCCACGGAGCCCGAAACTCGGCTCCGACTTCAGCCCCAGCTCCGGCTCCGGCTCCAGTTACAGCAATTGGCGTCGGCCACTTTTGGGCATAGTAATTAAATTTAACTGCCAGCAAGCGTTGACTGCGCACACATTGACTTATGAGTGCTATCAGCCGGGAAAGATAAAAATTATAACCACTGAACCAAAAAAAAAAAAAAAACGAACGTCAATATAAAAATATATTATTTTCATAAATTTAAATGCTTACCATTCGAACAAAGAATAATATTTAAAATCAGTTATAAATAACTGTTGTCACTCAAAAAATATTTTACTTAGCTGCTAGGAATCAAACATTTACATATTGTCAATGCAAATAAATATTTATATTATCTATCTTATATATATATATATTTATTAATTATTGATACTAAGCTGACAAATTCTATTGGTATGCCCTTGTAGAGCATATTTTAATTTGATTTTAAAATTGGTCCAACCGAAAAGAACTTTAAAAATATAATGATCTTCAAGTATGAACATGTGACGCTCTAAGATGCTGATAGCTGGCTCATGCAGCGCTCTCAAAATTAGGCACTTGAGGCTGGCTTGCATAGGGGAAAGCTATTGGTAGAGATGTAAGATGAGATGGAGTTACACTGCGGTTTAAATAAAATAAAGGTTCGAATTTAAACGTCGACTCATCTTGACTTCACCCTATGCGAGTTTCAGGAAACAAACATTGAAGAAAACGGTAAACAGGACTAATTTTGCATGAATCTAAATTTTAGTTAGGAGTTTAAAATACTATGTTTTTGTTCACCACAACTTGTGGCATGTATGCGCGATTGAGAGACAATATAACTACACAAATGTGACATATTCAACTCAACACAAAACCTCAAAATGTTCACCGGACTCTTCATAAACTTCCACAGCCCATTCAGCCAATAGCGCCAATAAGGCTTCGAAATGAGACTGTTTATAAAACTCTTCGTCAACTTCCAGATCCCATTCAGCCAATAGCGCCAATAAGCACTTGAAATCAGGCTATTTATCTAACTCAGTCCATGTCCAGCTGGGACTTATGACACAACGCCAAAATGTACTTAAAGTCAAGTCAGTCCACATCCAGGCGATATACATCCACAAATTTGATAGAAATATATGCATTAAAAATATACCTAACTTTCTGATAGCTATGCAAACGACACAGTGATTTCCCCAAACTCGATTGATTCCTGCGGCAAAGGATTGCGAAGTCCTTTGGAATATCTGCGCAAAATCATTTTGTCCACATCCATATTGCCAAAATAGGCTGGCAAGTAATTATCGTCTGTTTCCACAACCGAATTATTATTCATCTGCATTTTGCACAAGATTATTTTAAAAGATTGTTTATATAATTTTGGCAGGAAAGCTGACGTTTTTAAATAATATTTGTGTAAGGCAAATTATTTTTTAAGTATAAATATTTAAAAAAGTTGAATGATAAATGCGCAGAAACATGCATTTATTAATTCAAAACAAAAATGTTTATTTTTTAAGATTAACTTCGATTTACGTGAAACAGTAAATTAAAAAAAAAAAATATATTTGTATAAAACACACAAAAAAAGTTTAATATTTCACTTTTACATTTAAGCAGCTTAACTTAGGTAAAAAAGCATACAGTTGTTTGGCTCTTTCCCCTTCATGAAAAGCCATTTATCTTTGAGTCAGCATTGAACAAGTAATAGATGGGTAGCTAAAAAGCGAAGAATTCTCGTTAAATGGCAGAACATACGCTTAAGCTGACTTGTCAGCCCAAGGATAACAAGAGCTTTGGCTGTGGCAGTGGCAGTGACAGTGGTTGTGGCATTTGGCATGCGGCATTCGCTGTGGCAACTTTACGTATGTGGACACGCTGCTGCGCAAATGGCCAAACCCCGAGGAGAGACAGTGAGAAGGTAGGGGGAGAACGGGTCAATGGGGCAAGTGTAACGAGATGCGTGTCATTGCGCCAAAATCAACACAAAATGCAAACAATGTGTGCGCTGTCAACGAATTGTGTGAGTGTGTTTTGAGTGTGTCTGAGTGTGTGTGTTTTTGTATCTGCGTTTTTGACGTGGGTGGCCAATGTCTGAAGTGACTCAGGACTAGGGAGTGAGTTTCCATTGCCGACGAGACGGCACCTTGCCGCTTTGCCAGTTGCCAGTTACCAGTTGACAATTGCTGTTGGCCTGTTTGGCATTTTGACCATGTGTCGCAAGTGAGGCAAGCTGATGCGGCAGTCGCTGTCAATGAAAGGGCAATCGAGTGTGCCAATAGATACACAAGAAGAACAGGGCTAAAATAAGACTCGAGGCAGTTGTGAAACAAGCACAAACATCAATAGAATCTTTATTGGTTTTATAAATATTTGCCGGTTGTGTTCACTTCTTGTGTTCTTTTTATGAGTCGTATTGTTTTACTTGTGTGTATCCTTTTTACATTTAGCCGGACACCCAGCCACCCACGAAATACGCCTAAGCAGCACTGCTTATGTAAAGTGATGAGTTTTGGTGCGATGTCCTTGACAGCGGACTTTTTAAGCAGCTTAAAGCCAATCATTTGCCGGTGGTGGGGTTGGCGCTTGGGGGACAGCATTGATGGATTTACTCCGTGACTTTGTTGACGCACTTCAAGCGTAAGCCAAATTCAATCATGGATCCTTTTAAATATTCCGCTAACTTTGCCGTTGCCTTTACAATTGCACAAAGAGTGCTCGTCCTTTGTCCTATGCGCTTTGAGAGTAGTTCAAGCATGCGATATTACTCATACGCACGCCCGTAAAATTGTGAAATATGTATTGGAACAGTCAATTTGGATAGATTTGCGGCACACAATTTGATTGATTTGAGTCCCCTGTCAAGGCTGGCTGTACTAAGAACTAATCAATTCACTGGACAGACAGAAAGACAAATACAACACTTTGTGCGAATCTGCATTGCAAATAAAGCAGCTTCCCAAATTCAATCAATTTGTCAGGGGCAAAGGAAAAGTTCAGGGCTCAAATGAGAAATAGCATTGGAAATTACTTTGCGGTAGATAACAAATTCATAACATTTAATTACGTGCAATTTACTTATACGTTAACACCACAGCCGATAACAACATTTTCGTTGTTGCTGTTGCTGTTGCTGTTGTTACTTTCAACACTTTACCGCTCTATTAATCGTCCGATTGAAACATCTGAACGATTGATAGCAAAACCACCTGACAGACAGCAACAAGTGGGGGGGGAGGAGGGTGTTGGGTGAAGGGGTGCAGTTCACATCAACTGGCAGCGTACAAAACTTCGTGATTGCCAAAAACGTGGTGGCCACAAATTTCAGCAATTTGCTAGTTGTCCGTTACCCACTACGTATTTATCTGCCAGACTGCTCGGCTTATTGACGAATGACATGGGAAACTCATCACATGGCTCACAGCAGACACCGTCGCTAGACTAATCCAGGGAGTACGGCTAACTGCACGTGTCATGACATCATCGTATTCATTGCACAGCAACAGTGGCAACAGGTTGCAACAGTGGCAATAGCTACTTAAGCTGCTCCAGCACGTGATGCATACATGCAAATATGGGCACGATTTGGAAATACATCCTTCCGACATTGCTAACATTGACATGTGATGATAGCACCTATTCCAAAACAATCAGCCAACATTTTATTCATTGCATTTATCTGTGCCGTGTCACCAATTGAGTTGTTTATTATATATTTGGAGGAACATATGTGGATATACATATGTATGCATGGACACATACACATACACTCACGCTCATTACAACTCAGACATATGAGCTATATATATTATTATAGCGAATGTTTCCTTTTGTTTTCTGATTAAATTCCATGAGCTGGTCGTAAATTTCGATTATGTCACCATTGAATACTATTATTAGAAAGTGTAGTAAAAACTAGGTTCAAGTTGAGTTCACTATCCTGTAAACCATAATTAAAGATCTGATTAGATCCACTTTGAGCCAGCAACTACATTAAACAGTAGCTATTAAGTAAGTTTTCCTTTAAACAAAGAGATAAATAACAACAAAATTGTATACGTATTTAATGAGTTAAACAACTGAAAGCAGAAGACAATAAATGAGTGCGACTCAAAGCCATATATATATTGAACTTAGTCAAGGGAAAATAATTAATTGGATTTGATAATATTGAACTTAAGCCAAAGCCAATTGAAATTAACTTCTTGGTTTTGGTTTCTTGGCAATTTATCTAATCGACACCAAACGAGTGTCCTTGCCACTGCTGAGTAAAAATACAAATAAAAAGGATGTGCAGCTCGAACACAGCTCGAATATCAATTCTGGTTTCCTTACAGTCATTTACTAGTAATTAAGCGGGAACAAATGACTCGACGTCGACCGATGACCGAGCACAAAACTATACAATTTCACATGGTTCGGTGTAACCGACTAGTGAATGTCCTGCTAAGCATAGCTTAAATATAAAATACAAATTTATTTAGACAAACATTTCAGTTGTAAATTGATAAGGAGATGAAAATAAATAAAAGAATCTGGTTAAGAACAGCCCTGATATTAAGCATAATATTAAAATGAATATAATACGTATACTATATATAATATTTGATTAAATGCAGGCTCAATAAGAACTTTTCACTTCACAAAAATAAATAAGAATAATCAGAAGAAAATAAAAATAATAAAATTATTCTTGAAAGTATTAAGGGAAGTCTATATAACAGTATACTCGAGGCTCTATAACTCACTTGTTTACTTAATTACACCTTAGCTTAATGATTTGCTTTGCCGAGAATATGCCTCATTTTAAGAATATAAAATGCCATATTTAGTAGTTTATTATATGCTCTGAACAACATTATTTTTAACTATTCTTAACTCTTATATTTGAATGAAAGGTCAAGGATAGCCAACTAATCACAGAGGTGATAAATATAGAAGCTCAGCAAAGCTCAAATCACAATTGCTTTCATACAGACGGACAGACGGATATTGATGTTGTAGTCGATTTTCTTAAGAACACTATATCTGGTTAAGTTTATTTTTATGCATATGGTATAATCAAATTCAGTTTGTACTATCATAAATAAATATGTAATTCTGTTGAAATGTTTGCTTTTGCTTTTGCATAACTGCAGTTATCGCAGCCACTGAGTCACTTAGCAGAAGTATGTAGGAAGGGCAACTTAGATTTGCTCTGCCGCTCGATATCGCTGCTGCCTCACTGAGACTGTGAATCACTTGAAGTGCTGCAACAGAGGTCACTGGAGCGTAGGATGGCTGCAGTCGATCACACACAGACACAGTAACGCACACAGCAGGGAGCACACAGAAGGCAGGCGAGCAGAAACGATTAAGATAAATGCAGACAGTTTTGAAGTTTTGTGTTAAGCATTTGCCAAAAAGATGGCGATAATAGCACGAGGCCAAAATAGCGGAAAGCTTCAGGCCAGCGTCCTTGGGATGGGTCTAACAAGCTGAACAAGTTAACAGCTACTTTGCGTTGATTTTGACATCGTTTGCACTTCAAATTTAAATAGTACATGGAGGGGATAACATATATTCCATTTATGAAATGACAAAGTCTTTGGCCAACTATTTCTATAGCTGTGGAATACATAGATGACACAGAAGTTGCCTTGAACTGCCACAAAGTCCACTGGCAACACAAGGCACAAGAAATTGAATTCGGTTTGCCGCTCACGTTTTGCAATAAGATGTGTCTCTTGTATCCTTTGGCAACAATTTGAATTTTGCTTGTCAAACGAGGAAGCAAGGCTTGCTGTGGCATATCAAATGAATGCTAGCAAATCAGAGCTGGCTATTTAGCTGCGTACACTTTTTGAAATGTCTCGCACGCAATTGATTAAAGTGTGAATGGGATTCATGGCGTTCAATTGTCTTGGGCGAATTAATTAAATCAATACGCGAGAGGTTATCAATTGGCCATTTACTAATTGTTCGGGTATTTTGCGAAATGCCAAATGGCCAAATGGCATTTTACAATTGAACAAAATCGACAATTCCCCAGATACCTGTTGCCTGTTGCCTGTTGTTCAAAATGGCTGAATTGAATTAATTGGGCGAAAGCCAATTACACAAAACGATGTCTAACGCAAAATGTTAACCAACGGCACGCAATCAGCCAGTCCTCTGGGAGCTGTCCAGCGAGAACCACGGGTCGATTTGGCTAGGACCAAAAATAAATTCAAATAACCGAACGAGGCGAACGCTTATGACATGTCCAATGTCCCAAAGAGTTGCGTTAATTTGACAAGCCTTTCGGAGCGCCAAACGATGATGGAGTGCATCAGTCGAGCTGAGAGTCAGTTACCAGAGTTTTCACTTAGCTGCAACTGCCACACACGTGTGCGTCAAGGCCACGAAGGAGTCTTCCAATTAAATGGAAAACGTTTTCATGCAATGCTAAAAAAAAATGGTTGTCATCAGTTGATTGATGCCACAGCAAATGGCAAATGGCAAGTGGCAACTTACGTTAAGCTGGCAGTATTGCATTACTCCAAGGGACTCCCTGCTGTACAACACGTTGCGACAGACTTCACTCGCAAATAGCGGTAAACAAGCAATATCAAGTTCAGCTGCACGTGAAATAGATATAAATAACATGATACTAAACACACAAAACAATAACGGTAAAGATAGTGGCAACAGCGCAAAATGTTGTAACATTACTTTTTCAGTTACCCCAGACAAACTGGACTTATCGACTTTGAGCCGAACATCGAACGTATTTTCGGCTAATATTTATCAATTTATTACACTAAAAAATTGCTACAATTACTCAGAACAAAGCTAGTGTTCGCGTGCGTGTGTGTGTGCTGTGTGTGTGTGTGTGTGTGCTGTGTGTGTATTTGTGTGTGTATTTGTGTGTAAACGTGCCGAACGATGATTAATTTTTCTCATGCCTTTTATGTTGTTTTCCCTTTTGCTTTTCACAGCAACACCAAATGGCTGGGGCGCACAGAGGATAAGCGACCAAGGACACACAACAGAGGAGAAGACCGTTGGGACACACACACACGGCGAGCATGGCGTATGAGCAATGTGCAACTGCAACATGTGCTATTTCTGTTTGTTTGTCGTGCAATTTGCGTCAATTGGGAAATTCACGCATCAAAACACAAAATAATTGAATCTATATGCGTTTCCCAATCTAATTAATTAGTCAATTTGGTGACTCAACCCTGAACTTGGAATCCAATCCCCAATCACCTTTCCTGCAGCTGGTGCCAGCGCTACAAACATGTCCGAGTTTCGATTCTTTTCGTACACTGACTTTGCATTCACCACAAATCGCTCGCAGAACCTGGTTAATCTGCCGATAACACCGTACTATGCCGCAGCCAACACTATGGAGATCGGGGAGTATCCCGAGCTGAATATACCGTATACCGTGTTCGAGGTGCTCATTGCCATCGTCAGCATCATTGGCAACCTGATGGTCATCATTGTGTTCCAAAGGGAGCGCAAGCTGCGTCGTCGCACCAACTACTACATCGTCTCCCTGGCCATGGCCGATTTCCTGGTGGGATTACTGGGTGTTCCATTTGCCGTACTGGCCTCGATAGGATTGCCAAAGAATCTGCACGCATGCCTCTTCACCACCTCTCTGCTGGTGGTGCTCTGCACCATATCCATATTCTGCCTGGTCGCCGTCTCCGTGGATCGCTACTGGGCCATCCTTTATCCGATGGCCTATTCCCGGAATGTTCGCACCCGCACTGCAATTGGTAAGTACCAGGGAAGGGAACGCAGGGGCAGCAGGAGGAGGTAGCTAATGTTTCCATATTGACAAACTTTGCTTGGCCATTGTAGTGTGGACCATTGTCGTCGCTTTGTTTCAACAAGTGTCGTCCTTTCATTAGAGCTTCCCAGATAATAGGCAAACAAATCAGTTTTGTGCACATTGTTCTCTTTGCCAGCTTTCATTTGTTTGAGTTGCAGCCTTTTGTGGCAAGGCAGGAATCTCATCAAACAACAGACACAAAATAAGAACAGCAAAAGTGCAACAGCAATCATTTGTGAAATTCCTTACTTTTTATTTATGTTTCGGAAAGGGGTAAATGGCAGAGTGAATAGCTATTAAGGTCAGCATGGAAAATGGGGCAGGTTCAGCTGGTTTGCGCAACACGAACTTGTACAGAAAGTATAATAAATTATCTGAATAGTAATAGTATGCATATAGAGTGAGAAAACCCTAAGCATAAATGAATTATGAAGGACAAATGGTTGTTGCATGCGTAAATAATTAATAATAATAAAATAAAAGTAGATGTAGCAGATTGCTTCGATAGCTTAAAGTGCCCTTAAGTTCAGTTAGTGTTGAGTGGGATTAGTACAAAAAAAGCAACTGAATTCTTCATTGGGGGCATGAAAGTGTTGCAACTAGGTATTTGTAAATATATGTAAAAGTTGTACTTTATAATTGTAGATGTTAATCCAGTAATATCCATGGAAAAGAACAGCTTGAATACTCACCAGAATCTTGACAAGATACAGTAGATTAAGAACTCGCCTTGCTAAACTTGGCTTAATCATTAGTAGAATCTGCTGATTTTGTGACAATCATTCAAGCACATTCTAGCGGATTTTGTCGCCTTAGTTACACGAATATATAGTATCTTAGGGAGACATGTCTTAGATTACCCTAATTTGAATTTGTAGTCGCAGTACGTGAAACTTCCCAAGAATAATAAATGCTAAACCCTAAATCTTGTTAAGAAACTTAAACTTTGCATTATTCCAAACATATAAGGGACGACAGAAGTTGCACTTTGACAAAATAGAAAATTAATTAATTGATTTGTAGAGCTAGAAAAGAGTAAATAACATTTGACAAGCTTTGTGATGAACTATTCAAGCTCGAAGGCCAAGCGATTTTGGGGCAGATGGCATGTGCGTCATTTGGCTGAGTGCATGTGGTCAATGTACTGCCGGGAGTGACATCAATTGTCGCCTGACTGCTGCCAAAGCCAAACAAAATATGCTTGACAGGAGTCAGGAGTCATGCGTCAGGAGTCAGAGTCGTGGAGACAGAGTGCTACAAGTGCAGTGCATTTGTAATTTGTAATTCTCATTTGCACTTCGCCAGTTGCCTTATGCCAGTTGGCAGTTGAGTCATTTGACAGCATGTCAAGGACTATATGAGCATCGTTTGCGTGGGGCTTCATCTTGTCTTGTCGTATCTTGCTTATGCTAATCCAGTGCATCGCTTTTACAGTCATCATATCCGTGTGCTGGGTGGCTGGCGTCATTGTGGGCTTTCTGCCCCTCTTTGGCTGGCATGAGGATGTACCCCCCATTTATAAAGATCAGTGCCTCTTCGTCGTGGTGATGGACTACGACTATCTGGTGTTTCTCTACTTTGCCACCATCATCACGCCAGCGCTTCTCATGCTCGGCTTCTATATGCACATCTATCGCGTGATCATCAAACAGGTTTGTGCACTATAAGCAAAAGCGGAATTAAACATCATCAATTCAAATCCATAAACTTAATCATATTGGTCAAGCATGCTCAGAGCCTCTAATTTGTCGCACAGGTGCGCCAGATCGTGACCATGAATCCCGCCTCGGATCTGAGTCGGCGCTCTTCCACAGCCCCAATGCAGGTGACGACACCAGGTCGGCCCGGTCACTCGGGCGCCATGCTACGGGTGTTGGGTGCGGCACGGAAGCGGGATGTGAAGGCCACACAGAACTTGTCGATTATCGTGCTATTCTTTATGATCTGCTGGATACCGTTGTACACGATCAACTGCGTCAAGGCATTCTGCGATGATTGCGATGTGCATCCGAAGGTTACGCTCCTCTGCATCATACTCTCGCACCTCAACTCGGCAGTGAATCCCGTACTCTATGCGTATCACCTCAAGGACTTTCGCTTGGCCCTGAAGAACCTCATGCTGAAGCTGATGGGCGTCGACGTAGACCAGCAGGCGGATGCCATACACCGCTTCTCGATGGCCAGCCAGCATCGTCTCCAATCGATGGACTCCACAATGCGCAACAACACCCAACCGCGCATGTATGTGGGTGAGTGTGAGTGCGCGTCGTCTTCTTCTATCCACTCGGAGCGGTTTACTAATGAGCTCTCTATCTTCATTGGCCATTTCAGACTCGCCCATTTGGCTGCGCCAGCAGCAGGAGGCGCTGAAGAACTCACAGCTGCTGCCCAAGTGCGGAGTCCTCAGTCCGTGCGTGAACAACATCAATCAGACTGTGGCCGCCGCTGTTGCCGTCAGCACGGACATTGAGCGCGACATGTGGAATATAATGGAGGCGTCGAGTGGTGCAGAGCTGGGCGAGATTAGCTACGAGTTTCCAAGTGTCAAACAGGAGAGTGATCACGACAGCAGCATCTCAATCTCGGCCCCAGCGACAGCGCAGCCAGCTTCACAACTGGCAGCGCAGCAGCAGCGCTGCGACAGCGTTTATTCGTATGACAACCACAACTACTCCACTGGACCTGAGGATGGCATCAGTCTGCCCGACGATCTCGAGTATGAGGATGTGTTTGTGCCGCCAAGCGGGATTAACGGCAATCACCAGGGCATCGATCCTGTGGAACTGCGCAAATCTTTGGCCTGTGTGATGCGCGAGAAATTGCGCTCCGACACCGATACCGACTACTACAGCCAGCAACAGGGGCTGCAGGATCCCACGTGTACTGAGTTCCAGCCAAACTCTAAGCAGGAGCGGCAGAGACCCAGCTCCACAAGAACTTCCCCCAGCAATGGCTCGTTGCCGGCACAGCTGCGCTCCAAGCTGCTCGCCGGCAACTTCAGCAGTGATCACTGCCTGCCCATGCCCGGAGCAGATGCCTCCACTGGTGCAGTTTATGTCATCGAAAGTGCCACCAATCCTCTATCGCCGGGCTACAAGCCCAAGTATCGCAAGTCATCGGCTCTAACGCGCACCTCGCGATTGAAGAGCCGCTCCTGCTCCTGCACCAATGATCCCAAGCTGGCAGAGGAAACGACTGCCACCTCAGTGGATCAACATTGTAATAATCTCAGCATTAGACAGCCGGAGCAGCCAACGCAGCCAATCCATGAGAACTTCTTTAGTCCCCTCAAGACCGTGGGCAGTTTTATGCAGCATTCCAATCTCTTCAATCTCTTCCAGCCGCACACAACAACAACGACGGCCACAACAACGGCACCGCCTGTTACGACTGTTCCAGTGTCCGTTCCAGTGCTTGTTCCCACCTCTCGATTGACCGTGGGGCCGTTGACCTCAACCTCAGCCTCATCCTCGTCGTCCTTAGCCGCAGCCAGTGGGGAGAGTTGACCAATTGTCGATGCTCCTCAAGCGGCAGGCAAACTCTAAGCAAATACTCGCAAGTCGAAGATTTTAGTATAAGATCTGACAGTGTTAGGGGAAAGCATTCGTTCAAGATCCTAAAGATCCCACAGTTCCAGTCGATTTTGTGAATTATGCGCATTTATTTTCGACGTAATTATCTTTATTGTATATTAGTTTAATTGTTTGAGCTAATGTTAAATATTAAGCTTAAAGTCAATTTCAGTTAATTATCATAATGTGCATACTCTTATTTTTAAACATATTGTACTATATACTACATGTTAACGTATGTATTTAGAATTGTTTAGGAATTTCGATGTTATATAAACCATATACATACATATGCATGTGTGTTTACCTAAGTATATCTTGGAACGTCTGTGAAAATTATTTTATATGTGTAAATTAAATATATAGTTGAGGATCAAATAAAATATAAACATAGATAAATATATAATATACCAAAAAGAAATCACCATTTTTTTGTCTTTAGCATTTTTTAATACATATCGCTTGGAAAAAGTGGAATGCTTAGAAATATCGCTACAAAAGAATTGGGTATTTTAATAAGCTTACGAAAGGTTTGTTTGAGCATCTATTTTTCTAAGGTGTGTGTCTTTGCTAATGTAAGCTTTCGAATAACTTTAAAAATGACTGATTAGAGCAGGCATATAATTTTTGTGTTATAGATATCTATTAAACAATGTTTTTGGCTTGTATAAGGCAAAATAATTCTTTTTGCAGCCAAATAATTAGCGGTCGAGAATTTGAAAGTATCGGTGCTAGATGCACAAAGTTAGCAAGGAAGGAAATTATCATGGACAGAAACCCAACGCCAAAAGACTTAACGCTGGACGCAATGAAGAGCGTTGTTTCGCAAGCTTTTTTGGGTAAATTCACAGCTGTTTTTCCGAAGCTTTTCAAGTGCCAGTGGAAGACATATGAAGGTCAGAGGAAGGTTAGTTAGTACATCACTTGATTACATTCGAGGTGGGTGCGTTTTTTTCTGCAGCCAAAGTAAAAGCAAAAGTGAAGCGACGATTCACCAATCAAAACCTTTTGAATTAACAACATTATTAAAACTATTAACTTTAATATATTCTGTTTTCCGGTGTGCAGCTCTTTGCGAATTTCAACACAGACTCAATCAATATGGCAAGCCGTCAATTTTGCGTGGGTGGCAACTGGAAGATGAACGGTGACCAGAAGTCAATTGCCGAAATTTGCAAGGTGCTCAGCGGTGCCTCCCTGGATCCCGCCACCCAGGTAGTCATCGGTGTCCCGGCCATCTATCTAATCCAGGTGCGCAATCTGCTGCCCAGCAGCATCGGCGTTGCCGGCCAGAATTCCTACAAGGTGAGCAAGGGCGCATTCACTGGTGAAGTTTCGCCCGCCATGCTTAAGGATGTTGGCATCGATTGGGTCATTTTGGGCCATTCGGAGCGTCGCGCCATCTTCAATGAGACGGACGAGCTAATTGCCGAGAAAGCTGAGCATGCTCTGGCCGAGGGCCTCAAAGTTATTGCCTGCATTGGCGAGACACTGCAGGAGCGCGAGGCTGGCAATACAAACGATGTGGTTGAGCGCCAGATGGCCGCCTATGCCAGCAAGATCAAGGACTGGACAAATGTGGTCGTCGCCTACGAGCCCGTCTGGGCCATTGGCACCGGCAAGACAGCCACACCCGATCAGGTGAGTTGTTCTCTCTAATTCAAAGCAATATACTATGATATTAATTTTGACCTTCTCTTACCAGGCCCAAGAGGTGCACGCCCATCTCAGGAAGTGGCTGGCTGAAAAGATCTCGCAGCAGGTGTCTGACAGTCTGCGCATTCAGTACGGTGGCTCGGTGACCGCTGCCAATGCCAAGGAACTGGCCAAGAAGCCCGACATCGATGGTTTCCTTGTCGGTGGCGCATCGCTGAAGCCCGAGTTTGTCGATATCATCAACGCCCGCAAGTAAACTCGCCTCGGTCCGCTCCGGACTGCTACAAACGCAGCTAAAGAACTGCCTACCCCACGATTAATGAAGAACTTGTTAACCAGATAAGAAACTTATTGCATTACGCACACTTTTGGATATTGTTGTCGATTGCTTGAAGAAACGCAAAACGGATAGCGCTGGATAGTAGTAGTAATCGAATGTAATTCAAAATTCTTTGTTCTCAAAAGTCACTAATTAATAATTTATTCATGTTTGCGGCACTCTTAATAAATTTGGAGTTGCTAAAATAGAATTATTTGAATTACACTCATTATATTTTAAAATTTGGACGCTAAGACCTCAATATAAATGTTATAAAAACCTGACTACATATGAGTTTAATTTAGCTCTAAATTTGTTAATGTATATATGAATGTACTACTAGACCCAGTTGATTAGTAACCTTCTTGTTCATTCACTCTCCATTCTCTCGTCGGACTCTGAACTTTGAAACATTCGTTTGTATTTGATTTGGCAAAATTAACTGATATCACAAAGCAGACATATTGTATAGTCTGCGTTGTGCTTATACATACATATGTAGCTTGAACTGTTTTAACAAAATTATAATCACTTGTTAAATATGTGTTCGATTTTTTTGGTTATCTCATAATTCTTGAATGCAGTTCGATAGAGTAGGTTCTTCTGATTCTAGAGGATATTGTCCACCGAACATCGCTAATAATTTGGCCGAGCTAGAGATATTATTCTGATAAACAGTGTAGTTTGCCACATAGATTTTATTGTTAACCCCGAAAGTATGCTTTGCTTTTGGTGTTTTGCTCAAACGATGTTTTACCATTGACAACGGTCATTGACTATCGGCATATGTGTTCGGCTTTATGTTAGTGTGTACCAACAAAATAAAAAACAATTTAATTTATATATATTACATTTATTAAAAATTGTATTAAATTCATCATTAGTATTCTGAAATTTAATTTCTAATTGAATACACAAAGCATCGCAATAAAAAATTAATGCTAAATGCATTTAATTTAAAAGCTGTTGATGAAGTCGGTAGATAACACCTCGGATATTGTGGGCAGCTAAAATGAATATATTAAATTTATTTTAAATTGAATTTATCTTCTGATACGTACGTATTAGCTCGTATGGCTCGTATAGAAAGACTTTAGGCAAGGGTACAGGGCTTCTCCAGACACTTGCGATATGGGCAATTATATTTCTGATAAACTTAGCAACCTTCTCGAGCCCTGACAGTTCCGTTATTCATTTTATAATACAATCGTACTTACAAATTTTACTCAAATGAAGTTTTTCAAAATATTTTACAAAATTGTAAATTGTAATTGCTAAATTGTTGAACTAGTGCCGAAAACTCATTCGGAATTTTAAGAATTGACTGATAAAAATTACTATTATGCAGCCTTTAAAACAGAACTATTCGTTCGACATCATTGTGACTAAATCAAGTCTACAGCCCAACGATGCCCAGGAGTACCCGTACAAGTACTGCATTCGGCTTTTTGACAATTTTATAGATATACCCCCAAATCGACTGTTCATTAACCAATTTCCATCTTCCGCGTTGGGAGAGTTAGTTGCGAGTCCCTGTGAGCTCGTCGGTTCTCTGAGCGAGAAGGGCGTCACCGTAGCCATATACAATAATGACGATCAGCTCGGTTGCGGCAACTGTAAGTTGTCCCCGTCACTCCTGCGCAGGCTGGCAGATCAGACATTCAGTGTAAACGAGCTGGTCCATGTCGTGTTGGAGCAGAACAGAAAGCGTGTAGCTGAACTTGATCTTAAAATCAAGTTGAGCTCTACCCAGCCAGATCTTGAGTAAGTAGAGTAACCTAGATTGAACAAATTGTTCATTTTTTATTTTGTTTATGAATGTGACTACTGATATTTCCAAACAAACTATACTCGGCGCATATCAGTTATTAATGCGAAAATAAAATGCTGCAAAAGTCAAATATTTTGAGTAACATATATTTTATTATATACCCCTTAATAAAAATATCATTATAATGTATTTATTTGATGTATATAAGCTTAAGCTATCAAATAACATGTAAAACATGTTAGTTAAGATAAGTTGAAGTCATTTGTTTGATAATACTTTAGATCAGTACTTCTATTCATAATTAAGCTGAAAAGCAAGAGAGAAATTTGAATACTTCTTTGTTTGCCCTGCGAAGCCATTAACATGCCAATATTGTTCTAATCAATTGAATCTCTTAATCCCGATTACAGCACCCGCTTATTGCCATTTGGTTGTTATGATGTATGTCGACCGCTGGACAAGTCTGTCAATCCGCGTGACGTCATTTTCACCTTGGGCCGCTCCCACAGATGTGCGGCTACGACCTGCATCACAGACGAGCGCCTGATGTCTCATGCCGGTTCACCCTTCACCTGCATGCACAAAAAGATTGATCCGACTGGCAAGGAATGCAGTTGCATGGTGAAGGGCGTGAAGCCGCCTCCAGAGCTGGATACCGCCAAACAGCAGGAACGCAAGCTGCTCAAGAAGCTGCTCGTCTATCTGGAGACTGACAAGGAGAAAGTGCCCACGCCACCATCTGGACATGAGCGCTCCCGCCACTACAAACACCGCAAAGTCCATTCGAGCAGCGGTAGCAGCTCGTATCATTCCATCGGCAGCTGTATGGACCCAGAGCTGTATGATCAAAGGGATGAGATACCAAAGTCGAAGTTTGACGTTGATCTAACGCCTGAGCAGATGCAAGAGTTACAACTGGTACGCAAACACGCACTGGGTGAATGTCCGGTGATTCAAGCGCCAGAACTGAAGGAAGTCAAGTATACGCCACCAGAGCTCTGTCCAGTGTGCCAAGCGAACATCACTTGGCTGCCCAGAGTCTCCGCCTGTCCCTACTGTGGTTACAAGCACTACGAGATGGAGCCGGTCAGCGAGCAGCCCTTTGATGAGACAGCCACTGCTGCAGAAATTGTGCGCAATCACTTTATCAACACCCGTGGCGAACCAAAACGCTCCTCGTCTACATTACCTTTCAGTCTGACGTCCAAGGAGTGCACTTGCAAAGAGGTGCAGCATCTCTGCAGACGATGTCGCATTAAGGAATTGTGCGATCAAATGTTCGGCAGGAGCAGCACCACCAGGCTGCAACCGAAGCTGCAGCCCGAGCCAGTAAGCCAAAAGGGCGAGACTGTGCAGAAGGCGCCGTCGACGACATCGCAACGATCCAAGGAGCTTGTAAAGATTTTTACAGAGATGCGTGATGCTTACAGCAACAAAAAGTTGGATAACAAAGCAATGACCGATAAGCACATCGAAAATGGCGACAAGGAGTGTTGCAAGGGCGCGAAAAAGAAGCGCCCTCGGCCCACATGTGCAATGAAGCATGCGCTCAAGGATCTGGAGAAAATCTATCCGAGCAAGAAGCCAAAAGCGAAAAGTCCAAAGAAAAGAAAGCGTCGCGTTAAATCAAAACGGTAAGATTCAGCATGAAATAAAAATAAAGATTAAATTCAATAATCCCCACTGCCTTTAGCTACACGTTCCTTGTGCGTAAGGACAATTTTCGGCCAGAGGTAAGAACGCATCACAGTTGCGCTCGTAGGTTAGGCAGGGTGCCCTGCCACATGGGTTGGCTGTGGACCGCGAGCGAGCTGGGGCGGCACAGATGCTGGAAGCCGGGTGCCATCAAGAGACCCATACGCGAGATAATGGCATATTTTCTTAGGGATTATCCGGCAGATCGAGTCGTTCAGTCGCGCTTTCATTGCCGACGCCAGTTGGATCAGAAAAAAGCGGTTGAGAAAAATGAACCCCTAATTCAGCACCCCACGTTGCACATAACCAAGCATCGTGATGAATATGTCGTCACTCTCAGGCCTCTCAAGGCTCCCAAGATGCTCGCTAAGGCCGCCAATCCGTATGAGAACATGAAACCAGTTGTCTTTCGCATCTGCAAGGATCCAGTTGCCATGGGCAAACGGAACATAAAGCTGGCTCTCAAAGAGCGAGGTTATCCTGTGTGCACCTGCAAGCAGACAGTTTCCAAATGCCACTGTCGCAGTTATATCGATAAGAAGATCTTTACGGAAGATGTGAAGAAGCTCTGCGAGGAGCAGGGATGGAGAGACGTAGGCGACACCTTCATCTACTCCGATCTCAGTGATAGTGACAGCGATGACGAATTGGAATTCGGAGTTACTCCACCGGCGGGTATCATTAAACCTGAGCGTCTCAGGAAACCCGATCGCGTTAATTGCGAGACGCAGTACAACGAGAATGACTGGGCCATGCCCACCATGTATCCCCATCCGGCCAGTGCCCTGGTGCAGTACGCCGGTTGTGTAACTGGCGAACGCAAGAAACGCTTCCCTTGGATTCTAGGCAAAGGCCTTGTGCATCGGGAGCCCAAGCCAGCCAAGAAGGTCAACAAACCCAAGCCGGAAAAGAAAGCGCAGTCCAGACTTGAGGGTGGCTTTGACGATGCCTTCCTTCAGTATTCAGATGTGCAGCAACCCAGAAATACTTGGCACAGGTCAAACCAAGAGCCTGTTCACAAATTTTATAATTATTATAATGGACCGATGCGTATTTATTGAACAAAAAACAAAAAATAAATAAATAAAAAAAACTTAGTGATAGCTCTTTAACTATGCAATAAGATGTGGCGGGATTAAATGGTCTGTGATTATAATATAATCACTTTTATGTTTAATTAAATTCGGT
This sequence comes from Drosophila atroscutellata, assembly GCA_035041605.1. NCBI lineage: Eukaryota > Metazoa > Arthropoda > Insecta > Diptera > Drosophilidae > Drosophila > Drosophila atroscutellata. The sequence goes on along the minus strand of JAWNLA010000094.1, from coordinate 427,493 downwards.
GCTGAAAATCTTATCTTGTGATTGAAATACTACCCGAGAAAGGCTCAAATCTAAGGCATTTACTTTTAGCATAGAGTGTATATTAAATAAAGTTCCTTAAAAGATAACATTTATGATTAGTTTATTAGCTATATTCTATTGTTGAACATAATTCCACGTCTATTTTAATGTTAAGCATTTCTTAACATATCTTTCAATTCAATATTCTGTTTTGAGAGATATGAAATCGATTTAAAATACAAATTGTACAAGAAAAGGAATTAAATGAGCTAATCTGAAAGTAATCGCATTAAATTTCATTTAATTCTTGAAAATGCTTAACAAGTCAAATGATCCATATTTGATAAGATCTAAGTATTCTATAACTTAAGCAAAATGTAAACCTTTTTATAAAAGAAAATAGTATTAATTGAAATCAAAGTGTGCCTTGCTTAGTCTCATTTCTAAAAACTCATTTCGATTGGCATTTTTATCATACTCTATTGAAATTTCAACGCGTTGGCTTCCAGGCTCGAGCGAATAAAAATTTACAGCATTTTGAAATTAGTTTTGTGTATTTTATTTTGAAATTGATTGTGCGAATAGGGAAATAACACTTTGTAGCTAGCTTAAGTTATTGTCAAGTATTTCTCGAACAGTTCGCAATGGCCAAGGCGAAAAGCCAAAAGGCACCATGTTGTTGGGCAACCAACGAATTGTCCAGAGATAAGGAGAACTACATACGCTGCTCAACCAAACCGAAACCACAGGCGGCTGACAACAATAAGGATAAAAAGGGTAAGGAGGACAAGGATATGTGCTGTTCGGCAGCTTTTCGTTTGCAACAGGCCAAGGATGCTGAGCAAGACGCGAATGAACAAATTGACTTGCAATGTGCACCATCGGGCAAGGGAGCCAAGAAGGCCAAACCCAATCGGGATCACTTTCGCTGCTTCACAGCGAACATGGTCTGCTTAAAGCTCTACATGCCCGGTCGGGACTTCGAGCGCCCGGATAAGCTGAAGATCACAGCCGACATTTGCAAGGGCTGCAAGCCAGTCATGTGCGCAAATCGCATCAATGTCAACTGCCTGCCATCCGAGCCGAGCGCCCGATTCAGCATGCTCCCCGAGTGTCTGGACAAGGAACTGTCGGAGGGCATCAGCCTATCCGTAACCTATATGAAGCGAGAGATCGGTAGGTTAACAAAACTATATTCCAAGTAGAGTTGAATGGTGTATAATATATACTTCCGCTTAGGTCGTGGATGCTACGTCTTGCCCGACTCTGTCATACTTCGGATTCTAAACGGGTTTGAGGAGGTCGTCCACACTGCTGAAGTGGAGCTGACCTGCAACGGCTGCACCGTGGGCATCTGTACGGTACGGCTCTCGATGATCATGCAATGCCAGACCATTGAGTAAGTAAGCTCCAATGCCTGGGGTGCCTTGGGGAGCCTGGGGGCCAACTTAGAAATTCAATAGAGTACTTAATGGACACGGACATGGACCTTTGCAGCAGTGATGGTGACGAGAACGATTGCTTTGGGGAGTCGATGGCGGACACTTCGCAGACCGGTTGCACTTCCTCCGATCCGTGCCAAGGTTTCGGCACCATGGAGACTCAGTCCGAAGATGGTTTCTGCTCCGAACCCAACAGCAGTAGAAGATTAGGCGGCTCTGTGGTAAGTAGTTAAAATCAGTTCAGCTAACCATCGGATGAGTTGAGCATTTGATTGCAGCCGCCAGACAAGAGGATCGACGTGGCTGGACCCTATTCCATCTACAGCTGTGGTAATCAAGATGATGGCTGCATCAAGATTAATGCAGCACCTACGCCAGGTGGGCAGTTCGCCTTCCCTGCCAGATCGCATTTGGGTGAGGGCAACACAAATCGAATGTGTCCGCAGATCTCTGCTCCGGAACTGAAGCAGATTGGGTTGAAGCGGGAACGCGACTGTCCCATGTGCAAGGAAGATGTTTCGTGGCTGCCACAGATCGCGGCTTGTCCTTACTGCGGCTACAAGCCGCTGCCCGTGGTCGAGGAGAAAGCCTACAATGAGGATGCCACCGCCAAGGATATTCTCGTTGACTTCTTCGAGAACCTTAGCTGCCCTGACTTCGACTCTGTAAGCGGCTGCCCCAGCGCCGGTGAGAACCAGCAGCCGTCCGACATGAAGACTGAGGAGGCCTTCGAGACGATCGTGCAGGATTACACTGCTCTCAAACATAGCATTCAGAAGTGCCGCAGTGCCCAGCCCTGTACAAGTACACCTAAGCCTCTGCCCCAAAAGTCTGCTGCAGATTTGTTCACCATCTTTACAGAGCTGAAGAAGATCTGCGGCGGCACTGACGGCGATGCGGATAAGACGGCAAAGATTAAGGAAATTTGCCAAGAAGCCTGCAAACTAGCTAAGGTCTCTAAGAAACGACTCGGCAGTAAATCCCCATCAAAAGTTTCCGATTGTTGTTCAGAACTCAAGAGACGTCATAAGCAAAAAAAATCTAGCGGATCGCCATGGAATTCGAGGTTCTATGGGCCTATGGAAACGTTAAGTCATCCACGGAAAGGACATGCTCATTGTTATGAACATGAGCGCAAGGTGCCCGCCCACATGGGTTGGCTGTGGACACACAATCCACTGGCACAGCACCCAGGCTGGCGTCCCGGTGCTATACGCCGTTCCATACGGGTTCTGATGGGCTACTTCCTCAAGGACTTTCCAGTTGATAGTGTGCCCATCTCAAAGTACAGGTCATATCACAATCAGAAACCAGCAAAGCCAGATAACCACATCGAAAAGCCCGAGGATTTGGTGCAGGTTCCCACTCTGCACATTGAGAAGAAGAACGATGAGTATATTATCACGCTGCGTCCCCTGAAGGATGCGGAGACGCTTAAACGGGCTGCCAATCCGTATGCAAAAATGAAGCCGGTGCAGTTTCGCATCGTGAAGAACCCGCAGCTGAGACAGGTGCGCGAAATGAAACGATGTCTGAAGAAGATGGGCTTCAGCAAGTGTACGTGCCACAGGCCTGTGATGCGGTGTTTCTGCCGCAGCTTCATTGACAAGAAGCTCCTGGTCGATGAGGTGAAGCGCCAGTGTCGCGAGCGAGAGATGCTGAATTGTGAAAATGAATTGGTTCTCTCCGAGACCACGGACAGCGAGGCGGAATTTGATTTTGGGGTCACTCCACCAGCTGGCCTGATGAAGCCGGAACGACTCAAGGCGACCGATGTGACGCACCAGGAGACGCAATACAATGAGAATGATTGGGCAATGCCCACAATGTATCCGCATCCTCCCAACGCCAATGTCCAGTATGGTGGTTGTGTTGTGGGCGAGCGCAAAGGCAGATTCTCCTGGATCTTTGGCAAGGGCTATGTGCATCGCAAGCCAAAGCCACCTATTATGCGCAATCCACCCAAGAAGAAGCCAAAGCGAGCATTTCCCGGAGCACCTCTGCCACGCGAGAAGGGTGGCTACAGCAGCAATCCTCCCATCAAGCCAATCACGGAGAACCCCATTAATGATCAGAAGCAGCAGCGTCTAAATCGAGCCGCTTATCCGCCAACCACCAAACAGTTCCAACAGCAACAAAAAAAAACGCTGCAAACAGATGCGAAAAAAGTGCATTTTGCAGAGCAAAAAGACAAAGGCCTTACTACATAGTCAATCCAAAATTCTCCACTTTGAGCTTTGATATTTTTATATTTTATTTAAATTTCAGAAACGTAACAATAAATTCGACAGAGTTTTTAATTTGGTGATTTATTATATTAAATCGTGCAACAAAAATAGCAAATTGAAATATATAAGTTGAGAAGCCAACACAAAATGCTGGCAGTGGCTGGAATGTTGGAGGAGTGAATTTCTTAAATTAAGTTAAGAATATTTAGAATAGATTATTTAATTACAAATGAAGGAATGATACGACAAGGATTTAAATAAGATATACATAGGAAAAGATTCGAATCTCACTAGAAAACATTTATTTTATGGGAAATCTTATCAATAGGCTATAATAGTCAGTTCTGGTATTCTGGATATATTATTGTACGAGTCTGTGAATTTCATTGACTTGCTTTATTTAATATGAGTGATGTTGAGCTAGGTTGCGACACGTGATCTACAATTTTGGAAAATATATATGTGGTCAGCTTGATATCAAATGAAATTGTTTTTATGTTTACTTTTTTAATGAAATAATCGTATATCTGTAAGAATCGAAAAACAAGTTTAATTTCTTTGTTCCTGACTCCTGGGATATGGATTAGAGTGAAGCTAAACTCCAAATAAGTAATGTGCATGTTAGAGTATAACAGAGGCAAAATGCCTATATGCAAAGTATCTGTGTGCAGAGCAATAGATTATACCAAGCTTATGCAAGTGCGAAGTCTGTTTGCTGCAAGTGCTTAAGGTTAACCTTGCTTGTGCCCCACAAAAGCGTGTGTGTAAACAAATACTTCCTCGTTTGCAGTTGGCAACATTTTATTACCCAACTGTCACAGATTGCGTAAAATATTGTTAATTTGTCGGAAATGGTTTGTTTATTTGAACTTTGTGTCACAGCGATGATATAACAGTAACACTGTGTGGCACATACAATTACGCAAATACACATAACGTTTTTCCACGCAATAAATTAATAATTTTGTTTTCTTTCGCTGCGCTCGGTTGATGCCACAAAACGATATGTGAAGATTCATACTCTAGCAGGTATTCCTTTCATATTTTCTTAACCCTTAAGCCATCAGCTAAGCAAACAGAAACTGTCTAGCTTTGCTTATCTACATGTCATAATCCACTTGATCTAAACCACATTAAACCATCGTCTTCAAGGCGTTGAAAATCCCACTTCATGTTTGTGTTACAGTTTTAATGAATTTGTCGTTTGGTATCTTGATGTGAAATGCATGGGGCATGAAATTCACATGCCACTTACAAGACATTACATGCTAAGCATCGAAGAGTTGACTTGGCTGACTCTACAAAGAGTTGTCCAATTGCGCGAGCTGCGCTCAGTGACAATCGAAGCGCCCAGCGAGCAGCACGTGGCAAGTCTCAAAATGCGTCACAATTGGGCCTGCAACTTGGGCTTGCTGAGCATCTTCTTCTGGCTCGGGAATGATGAAAGCGCCGCCGGCAGTTCCAATCCCAACTACATCGATTACTACCATGGCAATGCGAGCGTAAAAATGCTACGTTTCCATGACTTTGAGCCGCGGCCTAGAGTTAATGCTGAAAATAGCGGAGCAGGAGGAGGAGAAGGAAGTCGTGAGGGGCGTGGCTTTCATTTCAGCGAAAGTGGACAGGATGTCAGCGTGGAGATGGAGTTCATTGTGCCCTTCTTTCGTATACCGGTCAAGCGGAGCATGAAATTGGCCCGCGATGCTGTCCAGGGCTTACTTAATCTGCACACTGGAGCGCTGATCAACACAGCTGTCGTTGTGGGCGCTGGTGCCATCATTGCGGCCATTGTGCGTCTCGTTCTGGCGCCCATACTCTTCACCTCCATTGGCAATGGTTATGGCTATAATGGCAAGCAGCTTGATGACACCCCAAAGAGCAGTCGAGGCAGTGAGTAAAACCAATCCGCTGAAATCAAAACAAATCTAATACCGTCCCTTCTTCCAGTGCGCAGTCTGACGCAGGTGCTGGAGTCGCAGCTGGACGAGCACAGTATTGATGTCTCTGTCTGTGCCCAGCGCGTCATCTGCCACTACTTGCAAGACAATGCGGCTCAACTGCAGAGCAACCTGAGCACACCAAGTCCCGCCAGGCTCATCGATGTCCTGGCCAAGTAGCTTAACCATTTTGTTGGCCAAACATATCTCACAGCTTATCCTATCTCTCTTGCAGCTCTCGCTGGCTGGACGCCGTGCTCAATGGCACAGCGGTCTTCAGCGCCATTGATGTGGCACGCAGCAGTCGCAACGACTGTGGTCACATCTATCGCAGCTGCAGGTGGCCAGAGTTTCAAGGCGGAGGCATGTGGCACAGCTCCTGGCCCAATATTTTACAATATTTTAACGGGCAATTGCTTGTTTGATTATTTAATTGTTAATTATTTATTTGTTGTTCCTAATAAGTGTTAATAAACATATGTAATTTTGTAAGGCAAATTAATTTCGCAAATGCATAAAACATGTTTTTTATTTCACAAATAAACACAAAGAAATTGCAACACGAAAAGAAATTTGATCAATTTATTCATCAGTTGGAATTCTGGGGATATTGGCAAATCAATCATTAAATCATTTTTTATTAACTTTTTAATGAGCTAAATAATTTATATACAATACGAAATAATCTTTTTTTATGTTAACAAAAATAATTTATTTGATGTACATGAAGAAAATCGATTTAATTTTTGTTGAACACAATATGTAAATTCAAATTTAGCAATTAAAACTGAAATAAACTTGAGTAAAGCAAGGAAATCATGGAAGTCGTATTAAGTTTATCAACTATTTAAATTTTCAAGTTCTTAAATAAATAATTCAATTAGCAACATTACGCTTGACGTAGTCAAAACCATTCAGAGCTCTCTAAAATCCCACTTTTTTATTGATTTCCAAATTTTCATGCAGTCTTGATTGAATTAATGGGAATGGAAACATAATTATTATTATGGGAATTTTCACCGTATAAACTGCAAATGTAGCTTTTGCAAACATTGACATCTGTTTCCTCAGACAAATCGCTTCGCACGTTATCCCAAATGTGGCTTACGTCACGCATGCGCCACACGCGACTCGCAACGCACAACAGGCATGTGCTACAAAGTGGCGCTTGTGCGGCAGCTAGTGGACAAATTATCGCAGGCAAGAGGCAACGAAGCGTCGACTGGCATATTTCGGCGGCGAAACGTAACTAAACTGAGCGTAGCAAACACAATGGGTTTTAAATCAGTGGCAGCCACCCAACGAAGCAGACCTAAAAGGACGGAAGCATGCAGCACTTATACCCAACATTATCCATCTTCATCCTGGCCAGTTTCGTGGCGATTTGGGCGGCCAACGAGGAGGAGGCAGCAACTAGCGCTAGTTCCACAACTGCATCGAAGTGGAAGCAGCAAAAGAGTGCGCAAGGATTTCGTCTGATATCCTTTGACACTGTTGACAAGGACATTGCCCTGGGTCTGAACTATCTAATGCCATTTGTCGAGGTGCCCGTCAAGCGGAAGCGAAATGCGCCCCCGAGAGTAATTAAATTATCTGGAAAAAACAATTGAATATTTAATTTAATTTATTTAAAAACCAGAAAAGGATCAACAAATTTCACTCTGCTTTATAGTTTTCACTTTGGCTCTAAAATCGTTTTCTTTTTTTCAGCCACTTGTCATTGTGAATTCGGCAGCCATCTTCAGTTGTGGTTTACTTGCTGCCAGCGGACTATTCGTGGGTCACATGATACGCAGTATGGGTCTGGAGACGATTGTGCCGGATCCAAAGTCGGAGCAATCTGTCAAGCAAGCAGCACGTGGCCTACTCGATGAGGAGCAGAGTTTGCTGCAGCTATTCGACAACGTTAAGCTGGTTTATCGCAACACAAGCGGCGATCGAGTGGGTAAGTTTCTAAACTTCAAATCACTCCATGTGATTCACGCTGAACACTGATCCGCTGCAGAGACCGGACTGCCCAGCTTAATCGACACCATGGAGCGCACATTTCTGGAGAACGACATCAATCTGCCCGTCTGTCTGCTCAAGTCAATTTGTGCGCTCACCCACAAGGCTGGGGAAAAAGTGCGCAGTGGCATCGCATCGGATTTGGAGCTGATGCTCGATGGCGTCACCAGCTGGTCCTGGCTAATGTCCTGGTTGGAGCAGTCGGCGCTTCGCGACGCAATCGAAGCGGGCCGCGCAGCTGTGCCAGAATATTGCAACACAAAGTATCCACGCTGCAAGTGGACAGCGCCCGACGAACAACTCCTGCATTTGATGCACAACAATGTGCAATTTAAATGAATCCCTTCTGCTTGGCAATAAGTTTCGCATAATTTAGAAACTGAATCAAAAGATTTTCAAATAAGTTCTTGACATAGAGAGTGGAAAAGGTATGTGATCTGGTGGCTAAACAAATACAGTAAAAACAATATTGTGGAACTACAGGAATAATGTGGTCTCGCTGCTGGTTTACTTACTTTTTTCTCAGAAAAAAAAAACAATTGCCAAAAACAGTGATTAATTTTTTAAAATAATTTATTCAGTTACACATTACTGCTTAGATATAAGAAAATTGTAATTTAAAAAAAAAAAATCAACTGATGTAACAAATCGCATGTTTACTATAATTATTTCCATTTATAAATAATATTTGCACAAAATTCAGCATTTTTTGATTTTGATTTGGTGAAAGTGAAAAGAGATTTCACTTCTTGAACAAGTTGTCTTGCCTTGGCACATAAACATTTGGCCAAGCTCAGATCTCCGTTTGGCTGGCGGTCACAAAGTTTTCAAATAAAAATCAATTTGTTTTGACTGCATCATCAAATTTATTGATCGATAATAAACTTAGGAAAACATACATGTGAAAGAACATTGAAATAAAGTTTAGACAGCAAATACATAATTCTACGAATAGTTAGAATAGTTAACTAAATAGACGATTATTGGTGGAGGATGATGAGGACACATCTAAATTATAAATGCGAATGCGCATACAAAATACCAAAATGAAAAGCATTTCAAAGGCTTTCGAAAATATTGAAATAGATATTGAAATTCACATGGAGAGAAATGCAAAGAATTTAAATTGAGTTTAAATTTAAAAAAAAAGACAAGCACAATTAATTGAAGTTGACAAAATCGATTGCTTAATTAATGTTAAATTAATGTGTTTCATTTGAAAGATCTAGCTTAAAACTGACTTATTTTAAAAAGATTTTCTTATTTTTTTTCTTTTTTTTTTTTTTTTTTGTTAAACATTTTAAAATAAACAATTTTTTTTTGTTTTTCACAGCTTTTGCTCATGAAAGTTGTTCGATTGACAAAAGCCACCACAACGAAATTTTTGAGCCTTTTGCAAAAACCATGAATTTTTTATGTTTTCATTTCTCTTTCCTCACTTAAAAATTAGCTTATTAAATATATGTAAAATTTCGTTTTTTTTTTGTAAATTTTTTGTTTTCGTGTTTTTTTTTTAAACTAAATTAAAAAATGTATATTCATCTGTTCTAGGCAGTTTAAGGTGCTACAAAACTATTCAAAATGTGTTTAACCATTCCTGTTTTTGTATGTTTTTTGTCTTGTGGGTATTTTGTGGTGTGTGGGTGTTGTTTTCGTAATTCTACCTTTACGCAAGGCTCAAAAATCAATCTTTTGGTTATGCTCTGATTTGAATCAAGATCTCTTCACTTTTGTTTCCTTCATTTAACGCAGTTTAAATGCCAATACTAAACAGAACCAAAATAATGCCAACGTTAAAAACAAATGCAATTCATCCCCCTCCAAAAAGTGCGCTTAGGGCATCTGCAAGCCGAGTACCTCCTCCAGTTGATTGTCGTTGAAATCATAGCCGCCCTCGTTGATGTCGTAGACAGCGTCGCACAGATCCATCCAGGAGGAAGTGCTTATCAGCGGGTTGCTGCTGTCCATGAAGGATATGGAGGACCTGCGACTGGTCGCATTGCTGCCAATTATTGTCTCGGATAGCTCGTCAACATCCTTCTCGTGCTGCTGCGGTGGTGGTGCAGCAACCACCTCGAGTGCTACATTCGCTGGCTCACCCGGCCGCAGTGACTTTTGGGGAGACTTGCCACCGATTTCGGCCAAGCTATTATCATCGATGCCACTGTCAGAGGAGGCATCCGTGTCGCAGGCGGTCAAAGCCGGTGGCATGGAATCCTCCATGGAAATCCCCGATCCGGGATCGCCATCAAAGTTCTGGAAAACCGGCGACAGCTGTATATTGTTGCCGTTTATCAGCGGATTATGCCGATAGTTTCGCAGCGCCGATGTCGTCGCCTTTGAGCATTGCAGTGGCGCTACGTACTTGGAGGCCTGGTCCAAAACAAGAGTAGGCGAAACCACCGGCTCCAAAGAGTTGTCGTCAATAATCATGGGCTCGACAGTGTCTTCAGTGATGTTGACCTGTTTCAATGGGAAGTGAAGAGAAAAAAGTATAGAAAAGAACACGAATTAGTTACAGTTCGCAATTATTCATGCAACAATAAACGATATTATAAATTGATCGACAGGCAAATCTTTGCAATGCGCAATAATCGACAGATCATCAAATCAAATTTCTGTGAATGTAAACAGTATTATTATCGATTATAATCGATAAATTTATAATCACGTTTAAAAAAGAAGAAGCAGTTGGTAGGTCTAGAAAAAAGTAGCAACGTTTTTGGTTGCTAACTGGTAAAGTTCGTCAATAGTCAGAATACAGAGTTTTCATTACTACTTTTCTTAAGGTACTTTCTGTAAATGTAAATGGATCGATTTGGGTTGTTTTATTATGATTACTCTACTTAATTCTGACTTAAATTTAGAAAATTAATTATGATTATAACTACTTGACTTGCTTAAATGTACGTACATTAGTTACTACAAAATGTAAGCTAAATAAAATAATTGATAGCGTTAATTGTTGTACAAGTAAGTTCGGTCGGCCGACACGCAGCTCATTAGAAGCCACAGTTAACCACCTCATTCATATTCAGAGCAAAAAGCCAGCGATTAGCAGATACCGACAATAATCAGGAACCACGGCAGCAGGCCACATCCCACTTAGAAATCCACTGAAAATTGAGAGTACACAACTTCGAAGTCTAAGCCAGAGACACAGACAAATATTTAAAGTCAAGAGACAGCCGTGGCTCGCACAGCCCCAAGGGACAAAAGGATAAGGGGGGAAGCGAACACTTGAGTCCATCAAGAAGTCGAGCGGCAAAAGGAGGTCGCCGCAACAGCTCCGCGCCATAAATCATATTTTAATGATGGCCCAGCAGGAATTCGTTAGAGTGTAATAGAATATGACAATAGGGGGGAAGGACGAAGGGGAAGGAACAACAGAGTATGATTATGCCATATTTTTTGTAACAAAAACACGAAATACACACAAGGGCGCAGGACATTAAGCTCATATCAATCTCCAAGCGAAAACAGGCAGAACGTTTTCAATAATGAGAGCCATGATGAAGACAAACCAAAATTAGGATGCTTGTTGCGGGATCTGGAGCTGGTGCAGCATACGCTTAGACAGAGCAAATGGTCAGAGGTCAATTGCAGTTTATTGAACCAAGCCGTTTGCTATTTGCAATGCTTTCACAGCGCTAATTGCAGCGCTATTTTGGCCATCAATAAGCGTGTCAGCGGCAGCAACAAAAGCGAAAGTGCTGTAAATTGATCGATGCGCAAATATGGCCAAGACAAAGGTCCCAAATCTGTGGCAGGGAGTGGCAGCTGTCAGCACAGTTCGGAGCAACAAATTTTTGCGTCAAATCAGCAAGAGCAACAAAAAGAAATCTCTGACTGTCGGCGACACATTAACAGCTGGCTGCCAAGAAGCGCAGCAAGAAACACATACACACATATACATACACACACACACACACACATACAAACACACACATTCCAGTAGACAATATGTATTAGCGAAAGAAACGTGTGTGCAACGCGCCTACAGCCCTGGGGCCAAAGATATCCATGTGCGGTTGTTGTAGGTGCCTCACCGGCTCAACTTTCGATATGCCACAATAAATGACAAGCGTATAGGAATAGCTTTATTGTATGATATATTATTGGCATGGCATGCGCCACTATATTGGGTTTACATTCATAAGCATCAGCATCAATATTGGCATTGCCATTGCCATCGACCTAATATGCCACAACCATAAATTATTAAAGCCCAGCCCAGGCAAGGCGCAGGTTTTAGGACAGACAAGGGCATTACAATAATTGTTTAGTTATCCTTGGGGAGACCTGCACACGCAGAACAAAAAGTAACCTAAGCATTCTCGCAGATATCCTGTAATTAAATCATTAATATTATAGCTAAAGATATCATGTGAAAAATTGGTGCTGTTAAGCAATATTTATCGATTTTGGGCTCAACTGGAACAGTCTTCGAATATTGCAATTGACTGTACCTGATTATATATATATATATATATATATATACACAAAAATGCGATCGAAGTAAAACACCAAAATTTATGTCTCAATTTTGAATCTATCAGCTGAATAAAGCTAAATATATATTTTTGTAGATTTGAGTTGAGTCAAGTGTCTCAATCTGCAAGAATCGAAATCAATCAAAATTTATATCGTTAGCTCAGTTGGCAGCTCTGACAACGATGTCTGCGCTTGACTGATAAAATGAGCACACTTAACAGGTCTGAAAAGTTAAGTTGCACAACTCAATAATAACGGTCTCTTTGCCCATTTCAAATGGCAACAGGGTATTAACACAAAAATATTTGCTGAGCTTTTCAGCTATTTAAAGCGAAATTTAATTGGTTTTCATTTTCATTTGGTGACTTTTGATTAGCAACGCCCTCAGTTCATTGGCATTACGTGCTACAATAAAATGAGTCACTTGGGCGCCTCTTTAAATGCACAGCCGAGCGCAAAGTAATTAAAGCCCGAAACTTTCCTGATAGGCGCCCCGAAAATGATGGCCCACATCTCACAGGGCAAAAGTTGATGCCTGCTTGCTGCCAGCCCGCTTGCTGCCTGCTGCCTGCCTGCCTGCTGCCAGCCTGCCTGATGTTGCCTGTTTCAGTTTGCGGCACAGGAAGGCTGGAAGGTGTCTGGGTTAAGTTTCATTTGCTGTTTAAATTTTGGCTCGGCTTGCGTTTGACTTTGGCCACTCACGTTGCAAGTTGCGTAATTTGTGTGACAGGCTCCAGGGAATAAGACACACTTATCGCTGAAGCAGAAGGCACGCAGCAAGTATTGGAAATTGATTTTACTCAGTGGCAAATTTTCAACATTTTCGTATCTTTTTTTTGGTATTGTTGCCACGCACGAAAGGATTGTTGCTCTTCAGAGATGCTTATCAAAATCAATAAACAGCTTTGCAATTGAAACTGAAAATAATACAGCTTAAATGTAATAAAAATAAAATATTATCTCAGAATACACACACACACACACACACACACATACGCTTCTTAACTGCGCAAGTGTGTGTGTGCTTAGCATGCTTAAGTGCGCTGCTGTTGGCCTAAAGGCGAACGCCTCCAATGCGTAATGCTGGCAACAGCAAATAAATGACGATTAGTTGTGATAAGAGCGTAAATCGCAGTTGGCCAACTTGATTAGGCGCAAAATGCCAGGCAGCATCATTTATACCAATCAAAGATTTTTATAAATGGCCAACATAAACTTGAATGGCGCAGCGGCGGACAAGAGGCAAGGCGGCATCTCAGTTGGGCAGATTAATCAAGTTGGAGCTCTCAATAAATAGGTTTGCTGGCAGGCAAATACAATAATATTCTTCCACATAAATCTGCTCAAAAATCAAAGTCAGCGAAGCGATACTTTCCAATACCATTAAGCCCTCAATGAAAACACATTATTAAATTTAGTTTTGTTTTTTTTTTTTTTGTTTTTTGTTGTTTTTTTTTTTTAGCTGATTCGAGTTTGTTTCTCATTTGCTGGCGTTTTGTTGTTGTTTGTAGTTTTTATTTTTGCTAAAATATTTATTAAAAGTTTATTAAAATACTTTCATAATCCATATCCATATATATCATATACATATATCGTATTGTTGTTGACGTTTTCTTTTCATTTCTTTTTCTTGTTTTTTGTTTAGTTACTAGAGTTCGGCTTGAGGGCACACATTCACATACATGTATGCATGTACATGTATTTGCCAACTATGTAATATAATATTGCATACCTTGCGGCAAATATAGACTAGGATTTATTCATTTTTGCATTCATATGGGAAATACTTATATTCCATTTATTGGAGTCGAATTCAAGGCTAGTTAAATTTATGCTACGTTTTCATTTTTCGTTTTTGTGTGTGTAAAATTTGACTTAGTTGGAGGTATTTCCGGTTAGTTTCGCATAAGAAAATCAGAATCAAAAAAAAAAAGGGCTCACTTTTTCGGTTATTATTACACTAAGCGGCTTATCAGACAGACAAGAAGCAAAATGAAAATGCTGCCCTTTTGCTCTTGTACTGTATTTTGTTTTTGTGGCCAGCCGCCCCCGGAAAAATGTGTTGCCATGGCAAATAAAAACTAATGCCGCATGAAAATTGCCTCTAATTTGCTTACGCAAAGCGTCGACACTTTGACAAATGAGCTGCTGTGTATAATGAGGTCGGGGTTTTGGCCAAAAGGTTATGCCTACTATTTTTTGGAGTAGTATGACAGATATCTAGCTCTCCTTCTGATGAAACTGTTGCTGCAGAACACTATTTGCTAAGTTCATAATTTGCACACAATTAATCAGTGTAAGCGGGCGTTTGAGCAACATTTTGTTGCAAATACACTCAAAAGTAGTCAATTGAGTTCACCAAATAATCAACGAGTGTTTGCGAGCATATTTATTGTAAACAAAACTGACTTTCATGTGCGGCCATTAATCAAACAGCTCTGAGCAACTGGCAGACGTGGCCCAAAATCAATTGGAGCGGACGGAGGGAAGGGGTGTGAAAAGTGCTTTGTCAGCCTGGCGCGACTTGAGTTTTGATGAGTCAACAAATTGGCCAACCAACACACGGATATGTGGCAAGCGTGTGTTGTAACATGTCTGTTATTACTTTGTGTGTAGAGTGTATATATATATGTAAGTTGGTATGTATTTTGTATATAGTATTTGCTAGCCAAAAAATTGCAGCTAATCGTGTTTGAGGTTCTTGGGTTATATTTGATTAGGTATTTCGCTTAAAAATTTTGCTAAAATGTACTCTTTAAATTTGACATTGATTTGATTTGTTGAGGTTTAGTACGTTCTATATGACTGAAGCATTCTGAGGTATTTCTGCTGTTTTGCACATACATGTATATATATATGTATATATATATATATTCGTTTATAATAATGCTATAAAAATTACACAACATTTAGTTAAATTTTACTTTACTTGCTCTAGTTTTGTATTAGTTTAGTTTAGTTTAGTTAAGTTTTGCTATGTTGAGTTTTGTTTTTGCTTTACTATAAATGCGAGTCACATACAACAAGAGTGGGAGGTAGTAAAAAACGCTTTTTTTTTGTATTTTAAATATCGGGTATTCTTTGCAATGATCGCACAACATTTACTAAGGTGTATTCAACTATCCAAAAGATTCGTCGTATGAATGTAATTCCTTTTTATTTGTTGTAGAATTTAGTTAAATAATTCGATTTGGAGTAGTTAGCATATGTTAATATAGGTATATGTATATGTATGCATGTATTGGTTATACACGAGGTATATAATTTGTTGTGGCATGTGCGAGCATTGTGTCGCTCACACACACGCACACACTGATGTACTTATGCATGTACTGAGGTATATGTGGTATATTTGTTGTAATTGTATGTACTTTCTGTTCGATTCTCGATCTTGTCGCTCACTCGTCTCGAGCTGCACTCGTTGCAAGCGCCACTCGCTCGAGCTGCACTCGTTGCAAGCGCCACTCGCTCGAATCGCACTCGCTCGAGTCGCACTCGTTACAAGCTCAACTCGCACTCGAGTTTGCACTCCATTTCGATAAAGCTATATCGGTTCCGTGTCGTTCCCCCTCTTCCTTCACTCTTTCTTTCTCATACGTAACGCGAAAAAATTTTAACTAAATCTTACATGAATAGAGTTTGTATGTATATGAATATGAATATGCATGTAGATAAGTATGTATGAATGCAGTATGAGTAGTCGATATATTAATGCTAAACAAATTTGACTTGTTCTTTTTTTGTTTTTTTTTTTGTTGAGGTTTAAGTAACTTATTTAAGTTGCTATTCATTAATAGTTTAGTTAAAGCCACATTGATTAATATTTAAGTGTTTGTTGTTTTTAGTTCATTATTATTATTATTATTATTTATCTTTCTTTTTTTTCTAGTCGATTTCTGCTAGGCAAATTGCTAATGCAAAAAGTATGCCTGGTGTTTGCTTTGCATTCCCCTCCACATTTTTCTCCACTCGATCTCGCTCCGGTTTTTCTTTTACATAACTACACGTGTATATATATTGTAGTTGTAATAGGCTTTCTCTTATTATTTGTTTTGTTTTTGGTTTGTATATATGTATATATATATATATATAATAATAATTTTGAGAGTTTTTGGCTCGCAGTCTTTTCGGGCTATAATTATTTAATATTTTCAACTTGCACCATTTTGCAATCAGTTGGGACTCTGACATTCTAAATGATTATCAAGGAAATACTCTTTTAATTGTCCTGGTATTTGTCTAGTTACGATTAATAATTCACTTACGTTTAACGACAACACTACCATATAGGATTTGGTTTGGTTTTGGTTTTGGTTTTGGTTTTAGTTGAGGATTGCTTATCAATTTTCAATTTTGTCTAAGTGAACATACATTTATCGATTTTTCACTAGTTTATTTAACTAACAGTTACATTTCCTATGCAGCTGAGAACACGATTTGGTTTTTGCTCGTTGACGGCTTGTGTTTGGGAGGTAGTTTCAGTATTGTGGCTGCCTTAAACGCGAGGTAGTTGCGGTTCAGTATTCCATCTTTTTTTTTGGCAACAAACATTTTTTTTATATTCATTTCAGCTAGATGTTGTGGCCCAAAAGAAGCTCTCAAAGCATAAGCGAATGAAATAAATGCAAGGCAAATAAAAAATAATGTGCGCACAAAAGTAGGCAGCACTATTTAGACAAGAGCTAAAACAAACACACAAACACATACATGCACACATGAACACACACACACACACACACATCTACTGTGTGTAATGCAAATTTCGTAACAGCAGTTGCCTAATATGTTGCAGCAGTCTTTGACATTTGCAAAAGGGAAGTCAAGTTAAACAAAAGGTCGACAACAAGGACCTGCCACAGGCATGGGAGACCATGTGGGCCTACAAATGGTGCGTAGCTCGTGTTGGCCATAAAAAGCCAGGGCCATGAAAATAAACAACAGCATAGAGAACTAGAGAAACACAGACCCACACAAAGAGAGGCAGAGTGAGAGAGAGATGGAGAGAGGGAGAGAAAGAAAGAGAGAGAGCGCCAGATTGAGTCAAAGAGAAGTGAAAGTGAGCGCGTCGCATCAGCTGTGCGCGTTCTGCGTGGCAAGTGAAAGTGAAAGCAGAGAAAAGCAAAGCATAAAATGCCGTTAAAGGATAGATACGGAGATAGCGTTAGAAATGCTCGTATTTGTACTCGTATTCGTATTCGTCCTGGCATGAGGTGTAAAATCAATACAGAGCCTCGCTTAAAGCCGTCTTAAATAGCCAATAAAATGTATGATAATTTGATGCGTTACCAAATCGAAACTCAATGGCCTGGCACCAAATAAACAAATATATTGGAAAAGTATTTTTTTAGGCATTGAATTATTCTAGAATTGTTTGTTGAGGTTGCTGCATTACATAGCAGACTTGCGTGTAAGTAGATGTCGTCTGGATATTTATGATTACAATTTGACGGCCTTGCGTTGCTGTCGCTGTTGCTGTTGCTGTGTATTTATCAATACACACTCACGAAAATGGGCGACAGGCACGCGACAAACACAAACAGACACTCGGCACACACACACACACACAAACACACACACACACAAACACACACACACACAAACACACACACACACAAACACACACACACACAAACACACACACACACAAACACACACACACACAAACACACACACACACAAACACACACACACACTCGGCACACACACACACTCACACACACAAGAAAGCTTAATTAAAGTCACAATGAATAATATGTTGCGCATCACGCACCACCCAACAGAAACACTCACGCTAAGTGGGTCAGTGCGTGGTCAGTATTTATGAGAAATCAATAAAACAAAAAAAAACCTTTTAAATAACACTTTAAAAAAGCATAAACCAAATAAAGTAAACAAAATGATTAAGTTATTTTTTGTTATTTTGTTTTTTTTGTTTTTTCATATTTGCATAAAAGAAAAAAACTAAAGTTAAGCTAAGAACTAAACTGAAAGCTTCCAAAGTGCATTTGTCTTTGTATAAGTTACGAGTTTGGAACAATCCGACGATCCAAAAAAGATTGATCCATGTTGCAGTTTGGCTTTTTGCATCAGCCCCAATATGGGATATGGAGTCAAAATCTCGTAAATGGCATACGTATAGTAATATCTGAATATATATATATGTGCTTTATCTGAGCTACGCTGCACTAGGAAACGACTTAAAATTTTACTTAATTTCGATTTTCTTGTCTCTCGTTCTTTAATTGCTAATAGTTTGCTTATGTTTATGTATTTGTTTTATAGCGTTCTTTTCTTTTAGTGTATTGTTTGTCTGTAGATCTGTAACTATGTAACGCTGCCTACAGACTGCTTTAGTTTCTTGACTTGATTTCGACTATAATTAATTTTAGCTAGTTAATAGTTTTTTTTTATAATTGTTTTCTTTTGTTTCTTGTTGTTGTTTTTTTGTTTTTTGTTTGTTTTTTTTGTACCATCAGCGCTCGAATTTCAAATTTGTTACTTTTTCGTTTCACAATGTTTGCAATTTACAGGGTATTCTACACTCTCATTTCTCCAATTTTTCGTTTAGTTTTTTTTGTTCAACACAAAGTGATCAAAACAAAAAAAAAACTGAATTCGAATCAAAACGCTAACAATTTGTTTTTGCTTTTTTTGTTGTTGTTGTTTTTTTAAATGAATTCTCGCTGTATTTAAAGCTGGCGCTGCTTCTGCCTCAGTCCACAAAATGCTTACACATTTAACAAAAATTCCAAAATCATAATTATATAAAGCAAAATGCTATCACAGTAAAAATTAAAGAACAAAAACAATATAAACTTAATGTTGCCATATTTAAAATTTTTATAGTGTCTCTTCTTTTCGAACATTTTTATTTCGTTTTTTGTTTTTTTTTAGTTGTTGTTTTTTATTACTTTGTTTTTTTTTTAATGTTTAGTTTGATTTACTAGCCGACGGCTGGTGTGATGTGGCTGGTAGCAGCAGTAGTCACTGTATTAGCCCCAAAACGCTCTCGACCTGGCTAAGCTAAGGGCTAGCTTTATTAAATGTATGTGTGTGTGTGTGTGTATGTATATAGTAGTAGTATATATTTACAATAAAATTATATATGCTCAACAAAATATAACAACATTTGGCTTAAAATGAAATCAACAACAGAAAAAATCGATTACAAATTAAAAGAGAAGAAAAGTGGGAAATTAAAAAAAAAAAAAGAAAAAGAAAAAGAAAATGAAAATAAAGGAAGGGAGAATATCGCTACAACTGAGGCTTACACTTAGAGTAGTTTCAATGATGCATTAAAAATGACGACGTCGCACTATTTTAAATAGTAGTCTACGAAAATTTATAATTTTAAAGTCCACACGGCTGCTGTGGCTGCGCAGCATTTAAACAACTAGACTAAACATTAAGCAATAACTCTATGAACTAGTTACTATGACTAACGCTAGACTAATATATAGTATATACGACTATAATCTAATGCCCTGACTGGCCGCGGCATCTATCCAACAAAAATGTTGCTTTGCAGCGCCTGGTGTCTAAATCCAAGCCGCAGCGTATTGCAGGCAGCATTTTGTGGCGTCTGTCAGCGGCAGTCGCTTAATGTTTACGTTTAATAGGGGGTTGATTGGGGGGGTGGGTAGTGTTATTGAGGGGGGCGGGGGAGGGAGGGTTGTCTATAAAATCGATCCATTTACAAAGTACAAATTGTAGAAATGGGCTTGTCCGTTTCAAATGTACAACTGCTTGCAATTAGCTAATTGATTGTTGTTGTGTGAGGCGTAAGTGCATAAGGAAAGTAGTCCTTGTCCATGTCCATGTTCATGTGCATGTACATGTCCTGGTCTAGACCTTGGCCAGCTGCTTCTTGGGCCGCATGGGCACAATGCAATAGCCGGCACTTACATCGCGTCCGCTGACCAACAGATTCTTAAGCACCGAATTTGACTGTTGTTGCTGCTGTTGTTGTTGTTGCTGCTGGTGTTGTTGTTGCTTCTGTTGCTTGGCCTCGGCTGTTGTCCAACGTTCACTTGCTTGTCGCTTTGTTGCCTGTTGCTGCTGCTGCTGCGTCTGCTGCTGCTGCTGCTGCGTCTGCTGCTGTTGTTCCTTGCCCATCAGCTGCTGTAGCAGCTGCGGGGATTGCACATCCAGCGTCAAGGTGCCGCTCTTCAGGCGCTTCGTTTCCACTGGGTTGCCAGCTGCAGATTGACTGCTCAAATGACGCTTGTTGCCATGTTGCTGCTGCTGTTGCTGCTGTTGCTGCTGCTGCTGCTGCTGCTGCTGTGGCACCATAGTGTGCATAAGCGTTGTCTTTGTCGGTGTTGCATTCAACTTGCTCTCGACCAAGCGTATGGTTGCCTTCGAGCAATTTAGTGGTCGCATTGCTGGCAACTTGCCCGGCAGCAACAGCTCCTCCTCCGACTGTTGCTGCTGCTGCTGCTGCTGCAACATTGTTGACTTGTTGTTTTGTATGGTTATCAATGGCACCGCATTTAAAATAATATTCTGCTGCTGTTGCACATGCTGCTGCTGCTGCTGCTGCTGCTGCTGTTGCTGCTGCTGCTGCAGTTGCAGTGTTACCACTTTGCTGGGCGCTGGCGATACAGCCGGACTGCTGCTTGCACCCGCCACATTGATTTGCAACAACTCGTCCCAGCAATCCAAATTGGCTGCAGAAAAAAGTGGCGAAAGAAACACATAATTTTATTATATGTATGCATAAATAAATAAATATGAAAAAAAAATACACAGCAGCATTTCAACTTTGTTTTGCAACACAGCTACACTCACAAAAAATGCATGGTATGTCTTGGTGTTGAGCCAACGCAAACAGACGAGCAATTAATTCGTTTGCCCATGACATTGATGCTAATTTAAAACAATCATAATCAGCCTTCTATATGCGCAAATGTTTGTGTGTCATTTCTGTTCGGTGTGTGTGCCAAAAAATTAAAAAATCTGTTTATAATAAATATATATCTATATTTATATAGATTCTTTCAGTTTTTGTATACTTGTTTAGATAGCTACTTTGTGGCAGGCACAAACATTCACACACTCACACACTCCACAGGCATCAGGCCCTGTCCATATGCCGTCTAAACAAGCGACAGACGGACATACACAAAAACCCTAGACCTCAGCCAGGGGGGGGCCATCAATCAAAGTTGCTGCTCTGACATGTGTCAAAGGTAAGAGGCGTGTCAGCCAACACTCGTACCACCTCCCCCCACCCCCTCATTGGCATGTGTAAAAATTACATAGTGTTGCCCCGGTATGCAACGGCAATCGTCGGCAACAATTTTGGTCTGAAGAGTCGCATCAATTAACTCAAACCTCAGCCACTGGCAGCCAGCAGCAGAGTTTGTTGCGACCAAAGACAAGAAACAAGCCGATGAAAAAAGAGGGAAAACTGTTAAATAAATGTGGACATTTTCTTAATGTTTTCATCTATTTTTACGCACACAAACACACGCATATATATATAGTATATATGTAGTTTGTATATATATATATAGATATATATAGAGATATATATGAAGTCAAAGCATCTGGGCTATTTATAATGCCGCACGGCAATCTTAAATTTAGGCCTCTCCAAATGCAGTAAATGGTCGAAAAGACCAACAAAAATTGTCAACAGCAAGAAAATTGTGTATGAGGCAAAATGGGAAAATGGGAAAATGGGAAAATTGGTAAATGGGAAAAACTACATAATTAGCTTGGCAGCGGGCTGTCTCTCGTCTGTCTGGCGTAGGTGTTGGTGTTGCCATGAAACATGATTGGAAAACTCTCCAACTATTTGTCCGATTAGCTGTCTGCGTATTTCTCATCACATGCTTTTTGATGTGATTCTAGTATACTTACAATCTTTGCTGTAGTCATTGTCGAATGGATCCTCGATGGAATGACATAAACTGGGCGCCAATGACACATCATATTTCTCCTTTTTACACTCTATGCTGAGTGTTAACAAATGTTGTTGTTGCTGTTGCTGCTGCTGCTGTTGTTGTTGCTGGCGCTGTTGCTGATGTTGTTGCGCCTCATCCTGCAACTGCAACTCCTGCTGCAATTGCTGGAAACCGCGAAAGTCGCTGTTCACCTGCTGCTGCTGCAGACGATCCTCGCCAGATGAGTTGCCCAGAATTGAAAGCGTACCATTGCCGCTGCCACAAAGCAAAGCTGCCAGCTCCCTTGAGCCAGTGGTATAACCACTTGACTGATGTTGCTGCTGCTGTTGTGGTTGTTGTTGCTGCTGGTGCTGCTGATGTTGATGCTGCTGCACAGGCGATGGCGACAGCGAGGACACCGTGGATGCGGGCGACGAGCAAAGCGAATTGGAAAAGTGCTGCTGCTGCTGTTGTTGCAGAGTCTGTTGATAGCTGCCATATTGATGCATCTGCTGCTGTTGCTGCTGCAGCTGCTGCAAATGCTGATGTATGCTATCAATATCCTTGGGCACCATTGTGGGCAAATCGGCACTGGAGCACCACATGAGATCGCTCTCCGTCAGCAGCGGCATATCATCGCCCATGGGTATATAAGGCGCACGCAAGCCATAGTCGACAAACGCGAAATCATCCTCGGTTAGCGAGTTTGGACTGCACAACGAGGGCAAGCTGCTGTCCTCGGGACTCTGAAAAGAAGGATGAAATAATATTATAAATTATATATTCTAACCGATTTTTATTTTATTCCACACACCTTTGATGTAACGCTGGGCGAGTGCAGATGCTGCGAGCAGCTGGTGTCATTCGATTCATCGCGATAGTTGAACAGCGGATCGATGTTGCTGCAACTGTTGCTGTTATCCTGATGACTGTTGTTGTTGCTGCTGCTGGTGCTGCTGCTGTTGCTGCTATTGCTGCTGCTGCTGTTGCTGATAGCTCTGCTGCTATTGCTGTTGCTATTGGCTGCTGCCGCTGCTGTAGCTGTGCTCAGAGTCTGGCGATTGCTGTTGTAGCTATTGCTGCTGGTATTGTGGTTATTGCTATTGCTGTTGTTGTTGTGGCTGCTGTTGCTGCTGGCATAGTGCTGGGCACTGGCTGTTGTGGAGCAGGTGGTCGAGTCCAGTGAGTTGATATCCTCGGGCAGCAGACAGGAGTGCATTAATCCAAGTATCTCGCCAAAGGGCGCCATGTCGTCCAATGGAATGCTGCCGGTGCTGGCCAAGTGATGCGACAAATCATCGGGTTCCTCTTTCAGCACTACACGCAGAGAAACAAAAGAGATATTGTAGTTAGAAATTGTTACATTGTTTTAACTTATTTATTTATATATTGGACGCGTGTGCAAGTTGTCAAAAGGTGTCAAAACTTAGCGCTAAGTGCATTCGTTGCTCCATTGAAAGGAGAGGAAAAGCAGCGAAAGAACAAAAGACACTGTTAATTAATGCCACAGACACCATGCCAGACTGTACTGGCGCCACTGACTATGGCTGCCAGCCGAAAATAAAATTTCATTTCTTCAATTGACAGCTTCCAATTGAGACTAATTGAAGTCACTCACTCTCTCCCTCTCTTCTCGCTCTTGCACTATCTCTCTCTCTCTCTCTCTCTTTTCAATTTTTTTTGGGTGGTGAATTAGTTGATTTAGGTGCTACAATTGCCTAGGCTTGGGCCATGATTTTAATGGCCTTTTGACAGCCTTTCGTTTGAGCTATTTTTTTTTACTACTTTTTTGTCTCCACAATCAGCGCATCGGAAAAGTTTTGCACGAGAAGCAGCTAAAGCTGATAAGGAGTAAGCTTTGACGTATGCGGCATAGAAATGCAACTGCGGCAAACAGCAATGCAAAACTTAATGCAATTTACAATGCACTTGGCTGAGAGGCTGAGGCTGCCTAACCCTAACTTGAGTCAAGGCCCCAGAACCGCAAGATGCGGTTGCTTATCGCACCCGGAGATTTGGATGCGCGTCACGAGCAACTTCAGTCAACACTCGTGTCCATATATATATACACACATTATATATATACCAACCAGTTTAAACAGGTGGCACGGCACAGCACGACAAAATAGATTAAAAGCCAATTAAAATTCATAAATCTCGAGTCGTGTGATGTTTGCTGCATTGCTTACTGCATACTCATCTAATATCTAATATATATAATATACACTTCAAAAACGAACATCCCCACATGCTATTACAACTTGTCGATTTCTATATCTTATTCTCGGTTCAAGTTCTCTGCACACAAAAATATTGCAATTGTTCTAAGCACCAATTGATAATATTGGAAATTTCTTTTCTTCCTTTTTTTACACTGATTGGAAGGACGAGTGCAACTCAGGAAATCAGCTAGGTAAATTCAAAGTTGAAATACGAATATAAGTAAAGAAAAATGTGTGCAAAATGAAAACTTAGCTGCGATTATGTGCCACAATTTCCTATATAAAATATTTGCTAGCATATATATATATATACTTATTGTGGGAAGTGTAATGAAAAAAGAGATATATACGCGATTAGTACGGAGACTAATGGAAAATGGTCAAATACAAAATCAGTTTTCTCACTTCGCATTTCTAATAATATCCATGCAAAACTATATGCATATATAAGGCAGCCAGCGAAGAATCTCGTTCTAATCGCAATAAACTGATAAAGTTATATTGCCCCATTGCAGTGGCATTAGCAGAAAAATAAAAAATAAATAAAAAAAAAATGAAAAACAGCTGAGGGCTCTACAAAGCTTTGGCAAACGATCTGCACTGCAATTTTCATATACATATATATATATATATATATATATATATATATATACATGCCTAACGATGTACTTGAATTGCTATATCGATGCTATCTCGCTTGCACACAGCGCTGACAGCATTGGCACAAACAAATTAATTAACAATGCAAACACAAATAGCAAAGGGTGGGCTAAAGGGGAACGTGGCTGAGCGATGGGGACTGGGGAATGGGGCATAGGGGGTATAGGAGATATGACAGCCCCTACCTGAACCCCCACGGGGCGTCTTATAATTATGGCACACAAGTGCTACTCGAAAAAACAACAATAAAAAAAGAACAACTAAATTAACAACAACTGAAATTGTGGCAGGCGATAATACAAAGCGGCCCTCTTCTACTCTAAGTAGCTGCCGCACACACGCACACTTACACACACACTCACACACACACACTCACTCACAGTCAGGCCTAGAAATTCAAGTGCCTATTCGCAAATATTTGCCAAGCGTTTTTGTTTTTTGCCTGCTCTATAGTGTAAGTATGAGGTGCAAGGTTGAAGAGGCCTAAAAAACAAAAACAACAAAAAAAACAACAAAAAAACCAAAAGCAATCTATAAATGCACTCAATGCAAACGTTTTGTTAGCGGCTAAATGTGCAAAGCGGGTCAGTGTGGTGGTGGGTCAAGGGTTAGTATTACAATTTACAAGGTAATTAGCTGATCAGTGAAACATAAAAGTGACTGTCGCCGCATCTCGTGACGTGCTTCAAGCAGCAGCAGCTGTTGTTGCAACTGCACTTGAGCCACATACGCTGCACTTGAACTACGATTCGAAAGTTTTGCTAGAATAACGAGTACTCGTTATATTAACACACACACACACACACACATACAGACACACATGCGAGTGTGTTGTCCAACTCGTGACTTAACACAGCACTCAACACTCGACACAGTTTCAATTTAAATAAATCATCATAATGATGTTGTTGGCGATGATGATGTAGTTTAGTGTCGCATCCCAAAATCAAAATCCCGCATATGTAAATCAAAAGAGAGCAGAGAAGAAGGAGCAAAGCACTCAACTCAAGTACAGTGAGTACCCAAAAAACGAAAACAAGACAATTTCTTTTGGCATTTTATGTGTAAGCACAGAATTTGATGATCTTTTGTGCCCATCCCACACCCAACCACTCCCCCCAGCGTAAACTCGGAAGTATTCCCGGGGTCGAGATTAGGCAGCCACTTTATGTCGATTCCAAGTGCGTGTAGACTGAGACTATCAGCGCGTGTGTACTTCTTTTTTTTTGGATGCGGAATTAGAGATACTACGAGCAGATAAGGGTAAAAAACATATTTTGACTAACTCAAGCTCGAGAATTATTTTTGTTTTTCTTCGATTAAGCGATAGTCTTTTCTCGAGCTTATACAAATTGAGAGAATGATAATGACAAATCCGATTATATTGTTCAAGTACAAGCTTTGGCAATATTTACTCGAATCAACGACTGACCAAATCCAAAATCAAAGGCTATATATATGCTATATCATTCACAACGAAAATAAATATAGTAAGTGCTTCCCTATTTATTTATGTTGCACTAAAACCAAAATAAATATAGACACTTTGAAAAAAGTAAAGAAGGAAAAAAAACACCGACAAATAGAAGGGAAAGAGAAGAGACGAACAAAAATCTGAAGTATCTGCGGCGTCGGCAGCCAGCACAAAATGTCAACAGAAAGCAAGCACAGCTGAAGAGGGAGAAAATAAAGCAAAAAACGGGAGAAAAACGAACCAATTGTCGATTAGCGACAGTTTCCAAGCGAGCTGCAGCAGCCCGAGACACAGAGACTGAAATACACGCGCCAGCCAAAAAAAAATATATAGGAAAAAGAAAATGTAGTTGGCCAGCGAAGAGGATGTGGCAGATGGGAGCTGAAGGTGGTGGAGCGGTGCTGGTGGTGGTGGCATAATGCTCTGATGTGTGGGCGACGGTGGCTGTGTGGCGGTGTCGACGACACATGTCACTCAGGGGAGTCGGAGGCAGGCAACACTTGATCCATGGCCAGCCGAACCTTGGCACACGCGCCGACAACTGGACAGCACACCAGACAGTCACAGTCACATATCACTTAACATATTAATTGGCTCAAGTTAATATTCACACACAGAAACAAACAAACACACACAGTCGCACACACACACACACACAGTCACTCACCGAGAGGTAGTTAACGCTATTGCGTGAAATAAACAAGTGAAATATAGAAATATAGAATAGTTGCCAGAAACATAGGCCTCCAATAAGATTGGCTGATATTTCAATTCTCAAGAAATACTCACATGATTTTTGTTACGAAATCATTAGCTGCATATTATGGCAATTAATGCTTGACTTTGTTTAGGACATTCAAAATAATATCGTCTTCCATTTAGGTGAGCTAATCGATTTAGAAATGGACCGACATCTGCTATACTGACCAAAAAGAAAAAAACTTCACTAAATATGGTACGCAGAACTTTAAAGCTTTGTATTTAAACAATCACAAATATCTGATAGTTTCAATAAGAGATATATAATCGAACTTTTGTAACGAAAAGCTACCAACTTATAGCGTCTTCAAGTTAGAGACAACAAAAAATTTGGATTTCGTATAAGGAATGATGTCGTGCTCTAATATATATATATATATATATATATAACATTAAAATTCTACTTGGAGAAGTTTCTGCTTCAGTGCATTGCATATACCGCATATACCGATTTAATTATAGTACTCTCATCTATAGTTAAAGTTAAAGAAAAAAACCCACAACTCAAAAAAGAAATATATAAAATAATAAATTTTAAAATTCAACTTGGGGAACTCAACTTGTATACAGTTTCTGCTTCAGTGCGTTGCACATAAACCGATTAAATAATAAAACTCTCGGGTAGGGTATATAAAGCGGGCGATTGTGGCTTTTGTGGGTTACACATGGCGTATGCGTAATAGTAGTACAACATTGGGTGTACGATTATGACAGCAAACACAAATATAATGTGCAATGACAACAACAATAACAACAACAACAACAAGTGCACGTAATATACAAAAATGCGAACCGGCAGATGCTGATTTATACATATATATATATATTTATATATGTGTGCTTCAAGTATATTATATATTATAGCCGAGTGTCAGGCAAGTTTGCAGCACTTTGTTTACAAAATGCAAGCAAAATATGCCAGCAAAAACAAATATTTGTTGTTGTTGTTGTTGTTGTTTGATGTTGTTGTTGTTGTTTGATGTGGTTGTTGTTGTTCGTAGTTGTTTTTTGCTTTGCTGTTTTTGTCTTTACTAGTATATCGTTTGATTTGCGCAAATCGCGGCAACAAAAACGAAGGCGATAAGCAGCAAACGACTGACCAACTAACTGACAAATTGACAAACTGAACGACTGACAAACTGAACGACTGCACCACTAAACGACTGCACGACTGTTCGACTGAACGACTGCACGACTGAACGACAGATTGACGGCCGGTCTCAGCGACAGTATGTCCAATTAAAATGACACTGCATTACAACAATGCGTCAAGTCAAGTCAAATCACATCAAATAGCCGCACGTCACTCGCTTCCCTGACTTATTGCTGTTGATTTTTATATGGAATCCACTTAGAAGCGGGCATGAATATGCATACCATATATATAAACACTATATGCATGCATATATAGTAATCGCCTGACTTTACTCTTGCTCTATGACTGATGCATTGATTTGGCCCTTCCTGGAAATTTCCCCAAAAGAACAATAGCCTTAGCTATAGCTATAACCTTTAGCATTACGAATTGTGTGTAATTTAGAAGTTTTTACATCGATTACGTTTTATTTGATATTTAGAAGGGACTTTAGCCACATTTGGAAGGGACTTTAGCCACATGAAAATATTTATAGTCTGTTTTTGAACGAAGTCACACTTAATAATCATAATATAACAACTACATATATGACAACGTTAGACTATATTCTGATCACATTATAATGTGTGTTAGCTACAGGAACGATTGCAATTAATAGTTAGCAAGAAAAGAAATGATTATGATTGTTTTGAGTCGCTTTTGAAAACAGAATAGATATCAAAAGAATCAAAACCCTTTTCTAAAGTAGCAAGCCAACTTTCAAACTGTGAAATCCAAAGTAGGATCTGTTTCAATACTTTCTAAAATATCACATTAAATTTTAAATTTTCAATTTTTTCTTCTGTATTTAGTTGAGTTAATCAAATCTAAAGTCTCCTATATAACATATACAAATACTCACTGTTCTCTATCGAAAGACTAAACTATACAACCAGTGACATATAACAGAGATTTGACTTATCACTCCCGTAGCGGGGTCATTGGGCTTATCAGCTTTTGTAATGCACATAATACTGAAGTTATCTTCTACTTGGGTTTTTGTTTTATTTTTTTGCACACCTTTTGGGTTATCAACTTGTTGCTAATGCACCCGTTGGAATCAATTGTGGGTTAGGTGTGTGAGAGGAGTGTTCAACTTACTTGTTAAGCCTCGGCCATCGCCAGCAAATGATAAGAATCCCTTATTCATATCTTGAGTTTGTTGCTGTTGCTGTTGCAGTTGTTGCTGCTGCTGCTGCTGCTGTAATTGTTGTTGCTGCTGGTTGCTCGACGACAGTATTGCAGCCGTTGTGGTTGTTGTTGGCGGCAACGGTTGCAGCGCTGATGGTGCCGCAGCAAGTAGTGTTTTCTTGCCAACAACAGGTGGCGCTGTTGCCTGCGGTGTGATGCGTATTAGCGAGGCAGTCACCGATTTGGGACGTTTCTCTTCGAGACGCGGTAATTTGTTGTTGTTGTCGATGCAATTGTTGTTGTTGTTGTTTAGACTCAAATTGGTTAAGAGTTGAGCTGTTATGGTACGCGGTCCAGGCGAATTATTTTCACGTTTGATAAGCAGCTCGGTCTGCAATTGTTGTTGTGGTGCTGCTGCTGGTTTGTTGTCTAGAATTAAGGTGGTTGTTGGTGTCGTTGATATTGCTGGTGGGTTAGTTGCAGCAGCAGTTGCAGTTGTAGTTGTAGTTGTTGTTGATGTTTTGATTATTGTTGTTGTTTCGTTTGCAGTCTCAATAACTTTGGGTTTGTCCACTAACTCTAAAGTTGTTGTTGTTGTTGTTGCTGTTGTTGATGTGTCGGCAACAGTTGATGTTTCAGTGTTGCTCTCGTTGTTGTTGTTAGTTTCAGGTAGTTGTTGTTTGTTTTCCTGCTGTTCCTCACTTGCCGCCGTTTGTTGTGCAAGTGAATAAATCTCATTTTTGTTCTCAAGATTACTGCAAAGGTGAACGCGATTCGCATTGATAATCAAATTTTTCTTCGTTTTTTTTTTCTTTTTGCACTCGTTTGTTACACCACAGCCCGAAAACGAAAATCGCGCGTTTCGTAATACTCTCAAGTGTATTTTTATGAACATATTTAAGTTTTTATATGCAAGCAGTTGTTAGTAATTACAAATAATTATAGCTACAAAATATTTGCCATTAATGAGTCTGAATTTGGAGGCAGGAGCCAAACGTGTTTCGTGTGGAAAGTTTTGGTGTCTTTTTTGTATTTGCGAGTTGCGAAAATCTGCTGAAATTGGCACGTTAACATGTCTAAGTAACCTCAACCCCAACAACAAAACCCGCACAGAATCCCTTTCCGCGCACCCTGCCCTCCCCTTGGATCTTGGATCTGTGTCTTATCAATATTCAGGGCAAGTCTTGACGTCGACGTCGACGTCGACATCGTCAGCGATAAGCGGCATTTGGTGGGTGTGTCTGCCAAGCTAATTAATGTGATCCACATTTTTGTTGCTGTTCTTAGCCCAGCTATTGATAAGCTATAGATCATGGCAACCAAGTCATATTTTATATATTTATATATATATAAATAAACATATTTAATATAGTCTACATGGTGTCTCGATCATGCAACTAAAGCTGGCTAGAAACATGAAATTCATTTGCTCTCGAGTGCTACGCGTCATCGACTTCGACGTCGTCGACGTCGTCGTCGTCGTCGTCGTCGTCGTCTTGGTCATTGATAAGATAGAGCGATACAATCGGCCAACTCAACTTAACTCGGAACGGAACTCAATTCAACTCAAGTCAGTTCAACTCAGCTGTGTGTGCATGCACAGCACGTGAAAAGATCGTGCACGCAATGGAATAATACCCCCTCATCTATAGCCGACGTTCGATTCGAGAAGAAATAAATAAAAATATCACACACAGTATGTGTGATATTTAGATAAAGAGGGCCAACAATAACACAGTAATCGCTAGGAAATGAGAATATCGTGCGAAAATATATGTATGTCCAGCAATTAATGCCATAAACATTTTATTGGAATATCTTTCGTTTTTTGATAGGTTGGCAATTATTTTTACCGAAAACTATGAATCGATCTATAGTCATGGGACTCTCAAGATGAATATTTATACGCAGATGTTCGAAGCTAAAATTTATATTTTGTAGTTATACTATCGATATTTATAAACTTTTTATTATATTTTTAAAAACTCTACTTAATTGGAATATATCAATAAGTGTTTTCTCTTTTCTTTTAGTCAAATATCATATTTGATAGAAAACTTTCATTTTTATACGAATTTGCAATTGAATTTACCAAATATTTTCTACTAAAAAACATATGGAAATCATGAAAAATAATCACTATTTAAATAATAGGTCTCGAAACGAAACGTTTGAGTTAGCGTGGGCACACTGTAAATCACTTCATTGTAAATATGATTTATAATTTAAACAGTTTTGTTGTTGTTCTACTTTTTTGGGGGCTCGTCTGTCTGTGGTGAAATATTAAGTAAAAAGTCATACGACGCAGATACTTTGGAATCGATTTTTTTTATTTGCCACTTTACATTTCACAATCAGGTTGGAAATGAGTGGGCGGCCCCACTGCTAAAATGGATACTGTGTTCAATGTCAAATTGGGGTTGATGACAATTAAAAATTATGGAGACTTGTCCGCTGTTGTTGTTGTAGTTGTTGCAAGTCTTATGATGCAGCTGCAGCCCACATGCATATGAAGAAGCACACACCTGCATACAAACTAGAATACACACAAAAAATGAGCGAAAAAGAGAGAGCCAGAGAATGTAGAAAGCCGGAAGGCAATCAATGGACAAAAGCATTTGCGACAATCGCTAACAAAAATCAACAAGCAAAGCGAACCGAGCAGAACACACTTAAATAATTGCTTCATCTCTCTTTTTATGTGCGTTCGCGCTTTGTATTATTTTGTTTGCCAGTTGTAGCCGGTTTAAGCCGCAGCGCAGTGTATAAAGCCCATATTAAGCTTACATCATTTTAATTAAATTGCCGAAAGAAACAAAAAACAAATACAAACGACAAGCAGCTTGCACCTACAGTTCCAAATGCCAATTGAGAATAATCTAAAGCGACATTTGTATGCCTGTCAACCCTTTAAGATCATAGATGAAGCTTTGATGTGACGAAAGCGCCACCTAACGAAACGCAATTATAGACAGAGACAGAGAGAGAGAGGCAGTTTCAACTCTTGAACTCCGGTGTAAGTCGCAAGTCAAGTGAAAACTCGAGTCAATGTGTAGAAATTGATCGCGTGATTTGAGTGCGTTTTCATGCGCTTGCTGCTCTCTTGCTTACACACTCACACTCACACACTAAAACAAGCACACACACGTGGGCAAATAAATATGCACTCTCTCAAGTCGTAAAACAAACTCAGCGGCACACTTTTCTGGCTTGTGAACAAAATGAATTATTTGGGCAACAAAAAAATTGAAAAATGGCGTAAAAAATTTTTTTTTTAAAACACATTAGAAAATTACTTAAAAGTGCATAAAAAATGTAATGACAATTGCTTATGCTGTATTTAAATTCACTTGAAAAATAAATATTTCTGAATAATAATTAAAAATTTGAATAAAGTAGTTGTTGACCTGTAAGCTAAATGAAAGCAACAAATTGTATTGTGTAACAAACTGAGGCGAATAAAGCAAAACACAAACAGCGCCGAGATATACACAAGGAGACAGACAATCGCAAATGTGACAGAGTGGGAGAGCAGGAGAGCATGAGAGCATGAGAGCATGCGAGAGACCCCCACAAGAACAAAAAGAAAAGAATAAAACAAATGCTTGAAGCTGGCTGCTCTTGATTTCAATTGCAGAGCAGTAACGGAGCAGCAGTAACATCATATGAAACTCAACTCAACGTAAAATAGCAGTAATTGCTTTAGACGAACTTTTTTTTATTTATTTTCTGCTAGGGTCTGCGTGTGTGTCAGTGTACGTGTGTGCACATAAAAGGCAATGTGTATTAAATTGAATGAAAATAAAAAAAGCAGTAGGCAAAAAAAGAGGAGGCTGGCTATAGAGTAGAAAATGAATTAACTAGACTATGAACAGCGGAAAAGAACAAAAGTGACACGAGCATTTTGGCAACACACCACAGACAAACAAACACACACACACACACACATTGTCAAGTTGTATAATCAGCATATACGCGTGGGTGGTGGGTATATGCAATCCACATACATATGCACACACATATACGTAAGCATATGCAGATATAGTATAGCCAACATATGAAAATTTTAGATCGGTTTTTTACGGCTTTTCAAAAGTCAATGCAATTGCTAATTAAGCTGCAATTCAATTAGTTTTCATCAACAAATTAAATCGCTCAGCAATTTTATGTAATGCAAATGCAAATGCAAATTGCAGCAAACAAAAAAAAAGAACAGAAAAAATAAAACGAAATGCCAAATAGCCAAAATAAATAAAATAAATGCGAAACAAAACTGAAACGCCACCGCTTTGCAGTGGGCTGTGTGTGTGAGTGTGTGTAAGCACTCCTCTCTCAGAGAGCGGCAGGCGTAAGTGAAGATAGAGAGTGTAAGAGAGAGAGAGTGTGAGTAGGCAGATCGTGCGTTTCGCTGTGGGGGTCGCTCGACAGCGACGTCGGCGTCTGCAGCGCCAACTAAAACGCAGATTGCAATAAATGTTGTTGTTGTTGTTGTTGCTGTGTTCTTCTTATTTTCTGCGGTCGCAGCTACAACTGCCGCTGCAGCAGCGGTGCAGCAGTATTTTGTTTGTAGGTTAGGTGCGAGTGTTGTGTAAATCTTATTTGGCTTGACATTTGCAATTGTGTATTAATTAATATGCATTGCGCTCTTATGATCGATTCTTCTTCTTGTTGTTGTTGTTGTTATGGTTGTTGCCGTTCTTTTTGTTATTATTTTCGCTTTCGGTGCCCGCGTGTAACAAACGTGCGCTCTTTTTTTTTTTATTTGAAGAAAAAACAAAAAAAAAAAAGTTAATTTGTCCGTTTTTCTTGTTTTGAAAGTTGAACATGTATTATTTGATAATCTTTTTGACACACACGCACACCACCCATTAAACACATACACACACACACATGTATATATATAAATATAAGTGAGGTATGTATATGCATATGTAAATATATATATATATATATATATGCATATATATAAATGTATATATATATATGTGTGTGTTTGTGTGTGTGTGTGTGTATTTTTTGTCGTTGTCAATTCCAATCCACGCATAATAAAAGTTTATTTTTGTCATATATATATTCTTTTCCAATTCGCTTTTTAGTGTGTATATTTATGATTCTCAATTGAATTTGTTTTTTTTTTTTGCCTTTTATATAGAAGAGGAAAACTTTTATTTCACGTTGGCAACACAAAATACTAAACAATTTTTTGTATTCTTTTATTGAATTTTATGTAATTTCTGTAGATTTTTTATTTTCTTTTTTTGATTTGTTGTCTTATCTTGTATTTTTTTTACCTTTTAACTTTAACACATTTGAGTATTAATTATTATCAATTACAATTGATTTGATTTTTGAAAATGCAATCGTTTGAAATTTTTACTATTTACATTCGCGAAAAGTCAGCGAAAAGTTGCGAATTTCGGACTTTATTTACATAAGTAAGCGTTTGCTTTTGATATTTGAATTCTGTTTGTTATTTATTTATAATTTTCACAAGAGTTGACGAATTTCAGTGAAAAACAGTTTTAAAACGTTGCTCAGGATATTGATTGATTGATTGATTGAAGACAGCGGCGTTTAGAGTTTAGAGAAAATGTTGATTTGTACGTTGTTTTATTTTGTTTTTGTTTTTCTTGTTTCTTTGGTTGGCAAAGCGCTGCCGAGAGTCCAGTTTCAGTTTATTAAGATTTAGTTGAGAAGTGCACACGGAAAAACTCGAGCCCCTGACAGCCGCTGCTTGCCTGCACAAACGACAACGTACCAGAGACGAATGAGTGGAATGCCAGTGGCCAGCGCAGCTGAAAGCTGCTGCTGCTGTCGTCGGCGAGAGAATCGCTGTCGCCGCGTGCCGAGCAAAGCACGCTGTTGTTGTTCTGTTCTGAGTGGCACTCCAAAGAGAGCGCCGGCGCAATGCCATTGAGTGGCTTTTTTTCCGCTATCTGCTTGACTCACTCATCAATTGAGCACCCAAACTGTTTGCAGTTCTTGTATTATTATTATTTTTTTTTTATGTTTTTTTTTTTGTTTGTTTGCTTCCTAAATGCCAAACACAAAATGTTGGGTATTCGCTCTTTTATTATTGTTTTCATGTCAAACAAATGTGTTGCTGAGATGCTGCTGCCGCTGCCGCTGCTGTTGCTGTTGCCTCTATCTCTCTCTCGTACTCTCCCTGTGCATCTCTCTCTCTTTCTGTGCTTGGCTCGCAATTTACAAACTCGGCTACTCAATTTGCATGCTTCAGCAATTGAGAGCTTTGCGCTAATTGTTCGCTGTTTTCGGACAAAAACCTGGCGATAATGCTGACCGAATACAGCGTAAAGCATGCATATATACATATATATGTGTATGTATGTTTGTGTGTGTGTGCTTTTGTTTTTTTTTTTTGTGTGCCTAATCTAACTAAACTGTAAACCTGAACTATGCAACGCGCTGATAACATGATAAGACGACAATTAACATTTGCTTTTCATTTTTTTTTTTGTATTTTCAGTGTTTGGTTTTTGGCCCGCGTAGCGCCAGGAGTTATGCCACAAAAATAAGTCGTTAAATGAAGGAATTTACGCACAAAAGCCATAAATACAAATCAACTTTAAAAGCCTCAGGCAAAAAATTTACAGCCAAGCCCAATTATTGGTCAAACAATTTCCCTTTAATATCATCGATGTGTGTTTGTGTGTGTTTCTGTGTGTTTCTGTGTGTGTGTGCGCGCATGTAGGAAATGCTTAGAAAGAAAGTTGGAAAGAACATCGTAACGTTGATGCGGATATTTCACAAGTACGAACCGTTTTCGGCGAAGCTGCGCAATTTCTGAACAGACATCCGCTAATTTCGCCATAAAACTAAAGCCATTGCGTGTAAGACCTAAAAGGGAGACACGCACGCACGCACACAGTGAAAAGCCACACACACACACACATAGATAGGATCTTAGCAGCCCAACAGGAACTGAATGCGTGAGAAAAATACTGAGTGATAACAGTATTTTATATAAAATACTGAATAATAACAGTTTGTCATATGCAACGATATTTTCTATAACTTTTCTCACTTTTGTTGCACATTTTGTTGCACATTTGCTTGCTGAGCAATTTTCTTATGTTTCGCTGTCATCTATTCAAATATGTATCCCCCCATACATTGATATATTAAACTTATACATCGAATAAGAAATTAGAATTTTGAACTCAAAAGAAACACTTTTTAATATTCCATTTTTAAAACAAATCTTATTCAATTTGAATTTACTATTTCAGGCACTCAAAATACTTCCGACGAAAATCTTTTAAGTCTTTTCCAAAGATCAAGGTGTTTCCCTAAATTGACTGCAAATTTCAACTGGGCAACTGAGTAACCCACGCCGAGTCACGTGTTACCCGCCTCTGGACAGAGAAACGAGAAGCATTTGAGGCATTTGATGGGCTGCCTTGAAAATGTAATAAATTGTGTGTGTGCGTGTGTGTGTGTGTGTGTGTGTGTGCCATTGAGTATCTGTGTGCCTACGTGTGCGCACTTTTCACTTTCAACTGCAATTTCAACAGGCAAAAATTTTTACGTAACGCTGATGAAATTTTCATAATCCCGTATGAAAAAGGTTGTCAGTTAGTAAAAAAGAAAGAAGAAAATTAAACGGAAAGAGGATAAGTAAACAGAAGAAACAAATAAACAGAAGAGATTTGACAAATTGTTTAAAATATTGAGCAGAGAACTGAGAGAGCAACGCGACAGGAAATATAAATTAATTATTTTTAGAAAAATGTTAAATTAAAGAAAATCGAAAACTTAACAAAAAGTATCAGATCAGTTCAACGAAATGAAAACTGAAATATGCAAAAAAAACATAAATTTCAATTTTTTTTCGAAAATTTCGAAAATCTTTTACTTTTTTCAAGCCAATTATAAAAATAAAAATAAAATTAAATAAAAAAAAAAAATGGAAAGGAAGATTAAACAAGTTTATCGGCTTTTCGGCGAAAAGATACAGCATATGTCGAAAGCAAAGAAAAATGTGATAAAAATAAATCCAAATTGTGCCAAAAAAACAATAAAGACAATAACGGAACTCGGCATCATCTGCTGGAATTTTGAACATTCACAAGCACAGCATTTTCCCACAGCCA